>CAUZXS010002702.1:0-122815 GCA_963585895.1 Sepioteuthis lessoniana
CCTATGGACCACTTCATACGGACGAGTAAGGGTCGGCCAGATAGAACTTATCTAAACAGCTCTGTACGGACACAGGATGTCGTCCAAAAGACCTTCTTGAAGCGATGGGTGATAGAGACGAATGGCAAGAAAATTCTATACATATATATACATATATATATAATTCTCATCTATTTAATATATATTTTCATATATATATATATATAATTTTATTTTCATATATTATTTTATGCTCATCTGTTTAATATATCTCATTTTTATAGATATATATATATTAAATAAATAATAAATAATTATATATGTGTGTGTGCGCGCACGCTTTATAGCTTAAAATCACAGAGAAAGAGGCAAAATAAATATAGTTATTTTTTAGGGTTAGGATTGGCACAGACAACATTCAGTGGACGTATCTACCTCACCCCAAGGGAAGATTCGACACAGAGTCACGTGTAAAGTATTCCCCCCCTCCACCTGATAATTATATTTGAGTAGGCACTAAATTGCTCAAGTTCGTCGATGTTCACTGTTTTGAGGCACCCCAGCAATGAGAAACTGACCCTGAATGTATCCTCGTTTAGTACAACGAGCAGATGAAGCCATGAAGAAGACGGTTCCTGTAGCTGGGCCCTGAACGACCAATAGATACTCCAGTATTTAGATTTATTTGAATCTATGGAAAATGAAATTAGTTCTTTAAATTCTGTATTTCTTCTTCTTCTGATAGATAGATAGATAGATAGAGAGATTCTAGTCAATAAATAAGTGTGCCTAATCGATTCTTATGATAAAGTTTTCTTTAAAGCCAAAAGATATCAGGATTTTATCATTTCTAGTGGAACATTGCATAATCAAAACGGATATTATTAGGTATTATTTATAACAGCTGCATTGAAACTTTGTAATGAAAAATAAAATTACACACACACACACACACACACACACACACACACATATATATATATATATATATAGAATTAACTTAAATCGCTAGTCGAAAATCTTCTACTAAAGTTTCACCTTAACGGATCATCAGGAAGTTTCGCGAAACTTCCTGATGATCCGTTAAGGTGAAACTTTAGTAGAAGATTTTCGACTAGCGATTTAAGTTAATTCTATAATTGGCTCCATTGTTTAATGTTGAGCACTTTAGTAATTATAGCATTGCAGTATTCGCGGAGGGTTTTTTGGTTTTCTTTTGGCCACTGACTTAGTACCCCTTGATTTTTTTCAAGGAGTAGGACGAGGTTGGTCTTTTCTTTCTTTTTTACCCCAAAAAACTTTTTTCTTTTTCCTCTGGACAGTGATTCGAGATATTTTTTTCTCTTGTTCCTGGCCAGGGTTTTTTTGTTTTTTTCTGGTACCGTAAATACTGGTAGATAATTGATTAGTAAATATATATATATATATATATATATATATATATATATATATATATATATATATATATATATATATATATCAATTCTAGCTATTATTCGACTACTACATACTCATATTTTTGGTTACAGAGTTTCAATGCTATATAGTTTGGTAATAGATGATACCTAATAATATCTGTTTTGATTGTATAATTTCCCACTTGATATGATAAAATCTAGCTATCTTTTGTTTACAAGAAAATTAACATCCAAAAGAAATTGTTTTGGGCGTACTTATTTATGGTTGATACGAAAGATAGATAACATCTGAAACTGAAATCGATATTTTCAAACATACAAAATCGATATTTTCAGACAAAGGAAGATATAGACAGATTGAAATGAAAAAAATGAGATAGATATACAGACAGAGAAAATCGCGATTTTCAGTCAAAAATAGATGTAGATTCAGATGTGAACAGAATGAGAGATTTATATGCATAAATAATAACAACGATTGATCACATTATAAAACGCAGCCAACTAGCACAAAAAGTTTATAAGACTTAACACGACTGGGTCAGGAAGATGACCCACAATGAATAGTACAAGAAATTGAAATTTGACCATTCTACCAAATGGTATATGCACACTCCAGAATCTGTCCTGGAGAATGAGACGCCCAAAATTCTCTGGGGTTTTAAGATACAGATAGATCACCTAACCCTAACAAGATCACAGCTAGCGATAGTCAACAAAAATTAATTAATTAATTAATCAATTTGATTAAATAAATAATCTGTTGAATAGTGGACTTAGCTGTCCGGGCAGACCACCGAGTGAAGATCAAAGAAAGCCAAAAGAGATAAATACTTATATCTTGCCAAAGAACAAAAAAGCTGTGGAACACGAGGGTGACAGTGGTACCAGTGGTAATTGGTGCACTTGGAACGGTCTTCAAAGGCTTGATAAGGGAGCTGTAAGAGCCGGAAATCAGAGGACGAACCGAGACCATCCAGACTATAGCATTATTGAGATTGGCCAGAATACTGAGAAGTGCTTTGGAGACTTGAGGAGACTTGCTGTCACTCAGACTCCAATGAAAGACCATCAATTAAACCTAATGGGAAAAACTCACCAGGAACAACAACAATAAGAACAATAATAATAATGATGATAATAATAATAATTATTATTATTATTATTGTTATTGAAGAAGTGGAAGGAGAGAGAGAGAGAGAGAGAGAGAGAGAGAGAGAGAGAGAGAGAAGGGGTGGAGAGGGAAAAGGGATAGGAAAACGGAGGGATATAGGAATGAGGGGATATAGACGAGTTAAAGTGAAATGAGCCTGATTTAATGTTGATGCCAGCATTTTTAAGTGCACCAGGTGCCCTCCGATTGGGATGGAATTAAAATTATGGACAGGAAGAGAAACTGAACTCAAAGTCTCCAAATTGCCGATTTTCTAATCCTGATTTTTCTTTCCTTTCACTCTCTTCCGATCATTTTTATATCCTCCAACCATTTATCTGTGTGTGTGTGTGTGTGTGTGTATGTCGCTTCATTCACTCACGACAAAGACCGTGCAAATCTTCCTTAATTCAACAATCTGTGTGTAAATAAAAATCTGGTTGATATTAATAACTCGCCTTTTTTTGTCTTCGAGTGGCCGTGGGAGAACACAAAGTAGAGAAGAAGAAGAAGAAGAAGAAGAAGAAGAAGAAGAAGAAGAAGAAGAAGAAGAAGAAGAAGAAGAAGAAGAAAATCACGTTAACACCAAAATATGGATTGGTCATCTGATTGACGATATTAGAACCATCACTTTATTAAAGTTAATGGTGACGTCAACTGTAGGGAATAAAGAATAGAAAAAAAAAAGAGTTATAATAAAAACAAAATAGAGAAATAATAAATACACGATTGTCTGCCCTTGACTAACAAAACTTTTCTTTTTTTGCTGTCATTGAAAAACATCTAAAGAAAAAGACACTTTTACTCCCGGGTTCCAAATGTAATTAAACATTGCGGCTTAGTTCCAAAACAACAACCAAGAAGAAAGCTATCATGAGCTGAAAACGACAAAATCGAAATTGACTAAAGCCAACTTTGAGTATGAACCGAGTCAACCCCTCGGCAACGAACAGAATGTAATATCTCCTAAATTCTGAGTAAAATATATTTTACAAGAAATATCACTTTTTATTTAAATACCAAAAATCTTAAAATCCGATAAAAAGCCAATTTTGGAGATATACGTTTCTAGATGGTTTTTACCTATAGCGCCGTAAAAAAACATGTAAAGGAAACGTAAAACATGTTAGTAAAACTTGTAAAATATTAATTTAAAAAATATCAAGACATTATTTAATTTTCAAAAAATATTAAAACATTATTTACTTTGTAAAACATGTAAAGAAAACATTTGAATATATTGCTAAATTTTCTTCGTTGAAAAAACAAATACCTTAATTATTGGTATAATTAATCATTTTAAATATATTCTTTTCTATAATTAAACCATTGAAGAAAAAGGTTTCCCTTTGGGGACATAACGGTACACAGGTCAGAAATCGGTTTGAACGCTTCAGTCGGCTGATTTGAATTGTTAAAGAAGTAATCGAGAGAGATTATCAGGATACGTTATCATTCGATGATGAGCCTTACCCCCACTCACGCTATTGTATATATATATATATATATATATATATATATATATATATATATATATATATATATATATATATATAAAGTATTTTTCTCATAATAAATATCTATTGTATCCAGTTACCTTATAAGGATTCTAATGCAGAAATTCGTCCTAATATTTATGATAATTTCGCATCTCCGATATTCAAACAAAAAAATATTGTGATCATTTACCAAGCTAAATCTGCGTTTGGTACCCAGGCCAGAAGTATGTGGAACCAAGGAAGAGTCGTACTCACTAATAATGGTCTGCTTACCCTAGCTCACAAACCATTACACCATGAACACACACGCACACATACACACACGTACACATACACACAAGGCTTCTATCGCATTGCAAATTCCATATCAATAAAAAAAATTGTCTGCAGAACTCATGCGTAAAGTTAGATAGGAATGTCGAAAACTTCCCAAGCTCTCATAACAGGGAAAAAACCCTGGGCTATAATAAAAAAAATGTTTGTATTTTTTTCATTGCAGTTCACATCAATGAGTAAATATATTTGTAAGAAAAGCCAATTTGGTACAAAGCCAGATGTAGCTCGTTAACCATTGCTTTATAGCAGGTGTTCTATTTACCTATTGGATTTTTGTTTTGTTCAGAGTTATATAGTACGGCAACAGTGTCCAACAAAAATTGTCGCAACGTTTTTGGTTTATTTATTTGACATTTGTCAAATTTCATACATAAGATGGAATTTTTCAACTCTCGGTATTTTCTGAACACACCTCGTACACACACACACACACACACACATACACACACACACAATACAAATTTTAAATGGTTTCTTTTTGTTTAAGCAGTCCATATTACAATTTAGAACCAAGATAATGTTTTCCTAGTTTTTCTATTGTATATTTCTATAATTCTAGCAACGCAAAAAGCAATTATTGCTTTTTTCTTCTTCTAGGAACGGATCCACGAAGAAAATCAGACTGAAAAAAACTTTGAGTAAGCGGTCAGTCGAAACAATGTGTGAAGGGTTATGAATTTCTGAAGTGAGGTTTAGTTTATTCTAATGGTCTTAGAATTCATATCTTTAATTCAACATACTATTAAGAGACGCATTTTTTTTAGAAAAAAGAAGCCACTATCACGACTTCAAACCAGTTTCTAATTATACAGCTACTTCATTCCAAAGAAGGTACTGGCTCGTAGATTTTCGGTAAATAATAGAAGCAAGTCTTTTATATCGCCATTATTAAAAAATGCGTAAGAAACGACGGGGAAATTTTGATATTAACAAACGCAGAGGATTTATTCAGGAAACTTTCATTTCTTTGGTACAAAGAGAATTTACTGCAACTTAAGTATAATAATGTCGTAGAGACATGTTATATAGTTTCGTTATATATAGTTGCTAATAATATCCGATTTGATCGTATAATGTTGCGCTAGAAATAATAAAATCTTAGTATCTTTGGTTTAAAAGAAAATGAACATTTCATAAATTGTACTTGTTTATTTGCGATTCTATAATACTTAATATCCATTAGATTGTATAATGCTCCACTTGAAATAATGAAATCCTGATATCATTGGTTTAGAAGAACATGAAATTTTTACACTAGAAAAAGATAGTTAAGTGTGTGCTTATTTTATTGACATTATAAAAAGAGCCTCCTAAAAGAATCCAGTTGAAGTTGCAAATAGCTTGATAGCTTACATAAGTGACTTGGTTCAGTGTGGTGAGAGCTCAAGCTGGACCTGCAACAGTTTCTGAACGATCTGATAACAGAATAAGAGTGAACCAGGATGCCACACATTCGTGAGATAATATATATATATATATATATATATATGAGAGTCGCCTTTGTGGTGAAGAGGAAAACGAGCAGGACTACGATATCGTAATAAGCGAGTATTAACACTAGTCGTTCAATCACATTCAGTTTCAGATGACGAACAACTAAGAAACAAGCTGGTCTTCCCCACCTATGGTATAAATAGTTCAACTATTGTTCTTCTGAAGGATGGCTTTGGTATTAAATAATCCGCAAAGGTTAATATGCCAGGCCTAGCGGTTAGAGTGTTCGCCAATGGCCCGGGAGACCTGGGTTCAATCCCAGGTCGAGTCATACCAAAGACTCAAAAAATGGTACTTGATGCCTCCTTGCTTAACACTCAGCATTATAAGGTGCAGATCAAGGGTAAAGTAGAGCCATCCAGGGAAGGAGTAGCGCCCTCCCCTACATCTTGGTGTAGTAGCTATCGAAAAGGGAGCCTTCGGGTTACCCTCGACTATGGTCGACTATATATATATATATATATATATATATATATATATGAGAGAGAGAAGTGTATGTTCTTTTCCTAGAACAGTAGTTGACAAGTTGGTTTCGTTGATATCTCCGATGTATGTATTTACCAAACCCTGCCTTCACGAGCAGCATGTGACATAAGGTCATTTTAAAGTGGAGTTTAACTGGTTTGAATACAGTTTTCTTTCTTAACCGGATACCTAACCATGAATTTGATCTCGGGTCGTCGATTCCATTTCTTTCGAAGAAAACCATTACGCTAAGCGTGCGTCTTCTCCCTTGTGGCATTCTATAAATCAAACTAAATCTTACTGCTTAAAATAGTTATGTATTTCTTTCTGGCTACCTCAATTTGTATTTAAGCCAAATTAAAACCATTACTTCGAATGCTTATTTTTGTTCGCGCAAAACCCCCTCACCACTAGAAATATTTTTCTTCACGCATAGAAATAAGTACATCGAGGTTCTTGTAAAACTTGCAATACACACAAGGTATGATATCCGTCAGCCTTATATATATATATATATATATATATATATGTGTGTGTGTGTGTGTGTGTGTGTGTGTGTATGTGTTGGAATTTCAATGCACAGTTCAGGGCGTGATTATTTTGAGTATAATGGTTTGATGCCCCCTCCTAGAAAAGCAACCAATCCCTTCCAGTATGACTCCCTTGCTTCGTAATGTCCATCTCCACCCCCTACTGATCTTGTACCGTTTTTTTTTTATCATGATTGTTTCTTATCAGGAATGAAACCATTCTTCAAAAATATCATACTCTATTTCAAGATGGATGACAAGGGTTTCCGGTCTAAAAAATGTGTTACGTTGAACACCGAACATAAATAGAAGTAAAAGAAAAAAAAAAGCTTGAGTTGGGTTAATGGAAAAAAAGAAGAAAAACGAGGACTGAAAGAATAATAGACATTGCAGCATTTGTCGTTCTATTGGATATTTATTTGAATTCTTTTTTTTTATTTCATAATAAATATAAGAGAAAAAGAATGAGCATGGAAAGAAGAAAAGGAAGAAAAACTTTTGGAACGACTGGTGGACTATTTAGAAAGAAATTTGAGATAGGTGTAAAGAAGAAGAAAAGAAAAAGAAATAATAGCATTACTCTTCTAAAACGACTGAAGGGGTTGCTGTGATTTTGAGGAGACTTACTGTCACCTAATCCCAGAAAAACCAAAACATCTGAGTCAGCTGGAAAGAGAATTTAAATAATAATAATAATAATAATAATAATAATAATAATAATAATAATAATAACGATGTTGATAACAAAAAATATTCAACCATATTCGTGTCGACAAAGATGTCAAAGGATAATAATGTTTCGTAAAGGAAATCATCCAGATAATGACAAATGCTGATTTCAAAAACTCCAAATAAAAGACAAAAATTAGAAGAAAAATAACTGCGTTAAAGATTCTAGCGGTAAACGAAAGAAATTACACATAAAATGGTACAAATGGGATTGAAACAAGGACATTCAAAAAGAGAAACATGATCCCAATGAAAAATAGACCAGCACAAGTATATTGGAACGAATTAGATCGCAGTGAAAATTGACAACATTCAACAAATTCATAAAGGTCACCTGTGCAACGACAAGGAGGAAACTGTCAATCATATAATATGCAAACGCAGCAAATTTGTTCTAAACGAGACAAGAGAAGAATTAATTAGTTTGGTTTTGGTTTGGTCTTATGGAAATTTACTAAGCTTTTTTTGCTTAGATGTGGCACAAGGCCATAGGAAAGGGGTACCCAATGAGACTCGAACTTTGGTTTGGTCTTATTGTCAGTTATTTAATGCTAAATCCTTTTTATACATACCTATTAAATGTATGATTAATATTTTTAAACGAACCTGTCGCATTTTTTAATGATTTCACTTATTTCTATCTAATACGAATACACAGTTAAATGATCCAACAGTTTTACTTCAATTTAACGGCCTTGTGGGTAGAATATTCGCTAATGATCCGGGAGATCTGAGTTCAATCCCAGGTCGCGTCATACCAAAGACTTTAAAAATGGTATTTGATACCTCCTTGCTTAACACTCAGCAATATAAGGTACGTTTCAAGGGTAAAATGGAGCAATTCTGGGAAAGGAGTAGCGCCCTCCACCACACCACGGTGTAGTAGCTATTGAAAAGGGAGCCTTCTGGTCGCCCTCGACTAAGGTCGCCAACTTTACTTACATTTATTTACACGCAGTTAAATGATAAACACTTCTATTTCAAACAATTAAGTTTAGCACGTCAACAAAGTTAAATGGTTCCAAGTATTGCAATGTATCACAAACAATTCAACTAAATATCAGTCATTTGTTTACACACAGATGAATAATCACACACTTCTATTTCAAACAATTCAGTTTAGCATAAGTACACAAAAAAAAAAAACAGTTAATTTCAAACAATTCAGTTTAGTATAATTTCACAGCTTAGTTCTATTTGACCCATACATAGGATCTTATAAGGTGCTACCACTCCGGGCCAGAGTGGACCTGGGGTCGATGGTAATGAAAAGATACTTCGCATTCCCCAAAGCTCCAGCATTACTGGAACCTCGCCGTTGGATAGTTTAGTGTCTTATCAAGACACTAGTTGGGGGGAGTCTTACTCCTCCGCATCGATGCAGTGTATTCTACAGACCCAGTCAACTGGGCCTGAGAAGAATTGAGAAATTTAGATGAGAAAAGTAGAAAATTAATAATGCATAAAGTCTTACATCCAAGGCATATGGTGAACTGACTTCATGTGAAAAGCGAATAACGATGAGGACGCTAGTTAATTGCTTGGTTGGTTTTACAGTATGTAATTTGTTTAATGCCATATATATACATGTTATATATATATATATATATATATATATATATATATATATATATATATATATATATATAATTTGAAAACGAATAGTTTATACGTAACATTCTATACAAGCCAAAGTTCATTATTTTGCACAGGTTTCAAGTATTGCTACGTAACATCAACATATCAATTGAATATCAATCAATTGTTTGTACACGGTTTAATTGTTTGTTAACGATTTGTTTGTAAACAAGCCAGAGCTCATTTTTTTCACTCAGTTAAGAGGTTTCAAATATTGCTATGTAACACAAAAAATTCAGTTTAACATTAATTTGAACACGGTCAAATGTTTAAATAGTTTTATTTCACCCAAAGATGGGATTCTAACAGGTACTACCACTTCAGGTCAGAGTAGATCTGGTAGTAATGGTAATGAAGTTATACTCCCCATTCTTCAGAGCTCCAGGATCGGAGGCTGACCATCAGATGGTCTGGTGTCATATCTAGGACACTTGTTGTGAGGGTCTTACCTCTTTGCAGAAATGCACTCAGGGTAGTGTACAGCCCCCTACCCCAGCTGATCAGACTGACCAACTTCAGTTTGATAATCACGATCTCCATTTATATACTATACAAAAATGTATCTTCACAGTCATTACAAACCGGTAAACACTTCATACTTAGTTGCAATTTGTTGTATAGTGGCTCGTACCACGTGACTTCAAGTATCGTGGAGGTATAAAAGACGTCGTGTTTCTTAAGCACGAGAGGTTCTGCAAGATCTCGGTCAGTAGTAAGACCAACTTCGGACGTAACACCCACAGCGAGAGACTTATAATATTTGTTGGACTGTATCACTTCAGTTAATGAATAATTAACTCTTTATTTTTATGAGTATCTCTTCCTTACCACGATACAACATAATTATAATGTTTTAAGAACAAATGTTTTAATAAACTTCACAATCTTTTTAAATTGATAAACATTTCATACTTACAAGTAAAATGTTTCGAGAGCCAATGAATTGATAATGTTCACGACCAGTTTTAATAAGTTTAAACTTTATATATAATTAAGATATGACTGTAAGAGTCAATGTAGTACAAAATGCCATTAAATAATCATATAGTTTAAAGTACGTGATTCATATTTCTATTTAATATTAATAGCTTAAGTTAGTTTTACTACATATCAACTCTTGTCGGTTATTTAATGTCGATAGCATTTGAACAATTAAGCTCTTCCATCGTATACGATACAAAACTCTATCTTTGCAACCAACACTTAATACTTGTATGCTGTTTCAATTTTTCAAAAGCCATTGTATTAATAAATTTCACAATCATTTTTAACCGAAACGTCATACTTAGTTGCAATATGTTTTAAGTGCCAATGCATTCATATTGTTCAAAATCATTTTAAACAATTATATGGTTTAAAGTATTCCTATCTAATACAAATAATTTGTACGTAGCTACGCAGTTTCTAGTATTTCGATCTAATACTAATAAGTTATTTTTTTAGAATTGAGTTTGTGTCGTATCCTATATGTAGCGGAGGAGTGGGATAAATACATGTAAATGATACTTATAATAAATTAAAATTCCAAAAAATATAGAATAAAATTGCAACACCATAATTTCGTCTCGAGTATGCACATGGGGTCTGAGTACTGTTGATACACCCCTTATTTTGGAACCTATTCACGTTTATTTTGGGGTCACCTGAAACATATTTCGAAATTTTTCCGTCAGTGTATATCAGTAATGTTAACTGGTGTTAATCCACATTAATGGGAAATTCCATTGTTATGGATATTACTCAACGCGAAATGGGTTGACTACACTACTTTATTTCTTCCGCTCCTGGAAGAGGAGTCCCTGCGGCATGTGCAGTGACATCGTTATAAGCGAGTTCGAACTCCAATCGTGCTATTACATTCACTTTCGAACTAACATATTTGGGGAAGATCCTATTTACCAACCCCTCCGCTCGGGCAGGATATGACACAAGGTCGATTTTTAAGCGGAGTTTAACAGGTTTGAATTTAGAGTTGTCCTTCTCCTAGACTAGTTGCCTCACGAAGGCTGAAGAACCTAGTCTGTCCTACTATTTACCCATAGCTGGAGGGACAATAATTGGATTCATACCTTTCCCAAGGGTATTAGTGCTATGTGAAATGCTATCAGTCTCGTCCAGGATTTGAACTCGTGTCGTCGTGTCCATTTCCTACGACGATAACCATTACACCACGGGAAGATATAAGCCCTTTTATTCCCCTAGTTATGGGATAAACAGTACCACTACGATTCTTCTAAAAAGATGGCTTTGGTATATAATAACTCACAAAGGTTTATATACCATTAAACAAAGAAACCACGTCTTCTGCTTTTTCACTTTTTTTCCCTCTCTCTATAATTCAGCCTTCAGCCTACATCATTTTACTACGTCAATTCGTGTTCTTAAATATTCTTTGCTTTAGTTGTCTAAATTTCTGAGATGAAGCTTGATGATTTTTATCAGTAAGAGTTTTCGGACTATTGTCTTCATCTTCATTGTTTTTTTTTTATCCACAGTGGCCGAAACGTTGTGGTAAAAACAATAAAGATGAAGACAATAGTCCGAAAACTCTTACAGATAAAAATTCTTTGCTTTCTTTCTTCTAATTACTAGAATGATTTAATATTATTTCACTCGACAAATGCTCCTGCATTCTTAACTCAACAGCACGAGTAATGCTACCGCAGAGAACCTACAAATAGATGAACTGGTCCATGTGTAAATAATCCAATTATTTATTACTGGAACCATGCAAGTATATAATTAGGAACAGTATTCCGTCTGCCTGTACGTTTTCTTTATCTGGGCTAAAGCAAGCAAATTTATGAAATTGATAACTAAATTCTCAATTCGTTTAAACATAAACCTTGAATTAAGCAGGTGAGCAATGTATGCACTGAGCCAGTACCCTGCTGCTTGAAATACCAAGTTAGAAAAAGTGCACATATTCTAAGTAGAGAGGACTGACACTGATTCTCAGCAGAGTACTGAGATACGTGATGATTCTGTGACGATTGATTGATTTTAAGGGCATGTCAATTCGTCTCGGTTGATTTTTAGCTTAGCAGTTAGGGAATTGTGTTCATTGAATATTTACATTTCTGTTGTATCTTTTTTACTTTTTTTTTTCACGGTTATATATCAAGTATTCTTATCTAATAAAAATAATTGACTCAAGTGTATAGCTTCAAGAATTCTTAACTAATAGAGATAATTATATAGATTCAAGAAATTATTTCAATTTCATAATATTCATTTTTTGTACTCAGTTGTATGATTTCAAGTAACTAATAATAATCCTTAGTAAACAATTTTAGCTTCAAGTAACTTTCCTATAACAAATAATTGATAGTTACATGGCATCAAGTATTCC
Organism: Sepioteuthis lessoniana; assembly: GCA_963585895.1. Taxonomy (NCBI): domain Eukaryota; kingdom Metazoa; phylum Mollusca; class Cephalopoda; order Myopsida; family Loliginidae; genus Sepioteuthis; species Sepioteuthis lessoniana. The sequence continues at coordinate 12,594 of CAUZXS010002702.1, forward strand.
TATCAAATACGAATAATTTTAAAACAGATTCCATTTCAGAATGGAGCTGGAAGTAATCAAAATGAAGAGGCATTGCACACTCTCCAGATCTCCAGAATTGGAGCCTTACCATCAGATGCAGTTTAGTGTTATATCCAGAACACCCCTTTTCACTGAAGAGAAAATAAGACTGACAGAGAATCGGAGAGCGACACTTGATCGTAAGTAGCGGGTACAGATACTACACTGATACAAGGAAAAAGTATCAAGCTATGAGTAATTGAATGATAATATTGTGGGGTCTTTGTGTGCTCTGAACGTCATGTCTGTCTATCTATTAATCACTAAAATTTTCATTAAATTTGAATGTAACGGTAACCCACCAAAAAGAGATAAAGCTTATTAGAAGAATACACTTAAAATGTTATCGATTGCAGAGGTTTGGTTTGGTTTCTTTGTTTAATGGCATATCAACCTTTGTAGGTTATTTAATGCCAAAGCTATTCTCCTAGAAGAACAGTAGTAGCTGGGAACATAAGGGGGTTCATACCTTTCCCGAAGGTATTTGCCCGAAAGTCAACGTAATAGCGCGACTAGAGTACGAACTCGCTTATTACGATTCTGCAGTCCATCGCTTTAGCCATTACACCACAAGGACACCTCCTCGCTTGCAGAGGTACCTAACCTTTACAAACCAAGGGACACGAAGCTTAACTCAGGAAGGGCCGAGGCTTTAGTCTTAAAATGATAGAAAAAAAGTAAATTCACTAGGTAATATTTATAACTTACTAATAAAACATCTGATGTTTGCAATCATAAAAATATGTTATATCAGGGTTAGCATCAGACAAATGCGAAGTTGCGAAAGCAGCGTACTCTTGGCATGCTTTATTTTGGAGAACAACTGTTCATAACAGTATGTAATGCCAAATATGCTCTCTACTTGTAGGATGTGCGTGATGAAGTTGGGAAATCGTCCAGGTGGAAACAATTAACTCTTACAAAAATCGAAGATATGGCAAACAAGAAATTCGAACATTAAATATTCTGAACACTAAAAATCAATGAATCCAATCTGCATTTGTAATGGTACTTCTTCATAATTAACATCAAAAGACAAAGTTCTTAAGTTGAATAGAGAGCTTTGAGAGTTGCCTAAGGCCTGCAGGTCGCGGTTTAAGAACCCTGGCTTAGGGTTAAAAAAAACAAAACAATTTCCAGACTGAGTTAAAGCTGAATGATACTTTTGTTGGGTCTGCATTCACTCTGAATGTCGTTTTTAATCGTCCAAATTCTTAATATACGGAATGTTAATTAGAATCCCCTTCCCGTGCCGTATGATCAATATCATGGAAACCACTATTACAACAGAAATCGAAAAGGGTTCACGACAGGGACAGAAAGAAATCGAGACAAAGAGGGTTATTGGCCTTTTAACCAACCCTGCTATCATTTATTTCACACAGGTATGTGCAATCTTAATCAGACATTTATTTCTAAAGACTATGTCGCCAAAAATATATGGAACATCTATATGAATGTTTATTTGCTGTCCTACGAACACATCCTGCGTTACCTTGTCAGTAGGGATTAGAATTCGCTGACTGTATCCCTGTAACTAAGAGTTATCATTATTATTAGTTACTTGATACCATACAACTGTGTGTAAATTATTTGTATTAGATAGGAATACTTGATATCTCACAAACGTTCAAATAAACTGCATAAAAATGTAAATATGAACGTACAATTATTAACTTGATTCAATGACCTCTGGGTATGAAATAACCCACGACAAATTGACATCCTCTTAAAATCAATCATATTAGTTGAGAATATAAATAAAAAGCAATGATGTTTAGTGTTAAAATATTTTAGTAATAAAACATCGAGTTTTATATGCAAGTTTATTCTGTTTTGCGTAGAATAAAGCATTCGTGAATTTTAAGGTAAAATAATATGAATATCTAAAACTAAGCCTTCAAGAATAGGAAAAAGAAACAAAATAAAGATTTGGCAGATATTGAAATAATTTATGAACAAACAGGTTGATACAAGAACAAAAATAGTTTTGCAATCGCTCCCCACGCCAAAAAAAAAAAAAAACAAAAAAACAAAAACAAAAAAAAAACAATTACAATAACCTCAAAGTTTTGGGGTTGAAAACAAAAGGCATTTGCACAAACTTTTCTTTTGTGCAACTCTTATTTTACTCAGACCCGTACCATTCTAAAGAACTTGCCAATTAACAACTTTAATTTCAAAAAGAAATTAATATGACTTACTTCCTAATATTTATATTTTTTAATCTCTGTATTTTTAATTTTATTATTATTATTATTATTATTATTATTATTATTATTATTATTATTATTATTATTTATTTATTTATTTATTTCTAATATTTTTCATTTTATTAGATGATGGAATATGATTTGTTTGATTTTATTAGTCTGGATTGATGAGAAGAAAGAAAAAGACAATTCTTTTACTGAATAACTCACTTTTGGTTTCTTTGTTTAATGGCATATCACTCTTCAGGGGTTATTTCATGCCAAAATCTTCATTGTAAAAGAACAGCAGTGATGCATTCAACCCTTAGCTGAGGGGGATTAGGAGGTTCATACATTTCCATAGGGTATTAGTCCAGAAATGAACGTAATAGCTCGACTGGAGTTCGAACTCGCTTACTATGAGGCAGCAGTTCAGCCGTTACACTACGGGGACTCTTCCAAACGCGCCTTTATCAAGCTTTGGATATATGGTGTACCCAGTGAGACTCGAACTCACTTGTAATGATTTTCAATGCACCCAAAGCTTTATTTCTTTGTTTTCTCGACTGAATACCTGAATTGTCAATTATTCCACCTCCTGTAACCCCTATATTTGTGAATCGTTCAAAAAAGAGTCTTTTGCAACTTGGTTCTTTGGGCTCTCAGACACTGACGGTCTGCCTGACTACTCTGTCCGCCCCTGTTTCACGGGTCGTCTAGTTAAGAAATAGAAAGGGGAAAGGCACCCAATAAATTAGAGGATGTAACGAAGGAATTTTTGAGTGCAAGAAGAGTAGAAGGGAAGAGTTCTGAAAGAGAACGATCCCTAAGAAGTAATGACTTCATTCGTTACCAAGGAATGCTTCGAATTTCCTTCCTTTTTCCTACATCTTCAAAGACTTGCTCTTCTCTTCATTTTTCAAAATCTTTTCTTCTTTCTCTTCTGCACCCCATAATGAAAAGTGCTTTTCCCTCCAATCGCAACATGACGGCTTCCCATTACTGTAAACAGGGCAGCCACCAGATGGTAGGATTTTAAGGAATGCAAGTATGTCGTTCACTTTTTCCTCCACACATTTTTAGGTGTCTTTTCTTTTAATCAATCTCTCACAATCTCTCTCTCTCTCTCTCTCTCTCTCTCTCTCTCTCTCTCATCCTCTTTTTTTCTCTCGTCCTCTCTTTTCTTTTCTTTATCTCTCTCTCTCCTATTTCTCTCTGTCAACTCTCTCACATAGCTTTCCTTTCTCTTTTTGATAATCTCACATTCTGGTTCTCACTACTTTTCTTTCTCCCTCTCTTCACCTCTCCCTTTCTCCCACTCTCAGTTTCTCTCATTTGCTTTCTTTTTCTCTACTTTTCTTTATCTTTCGTCAACTATTTTTCCCCTTTGTTTTTCAGTCCATTTTTATTTTTATTTTTCTCTCAATCATACGGCTTCCCTTTCTCTTTTTTATTACCTCTCACATTTTGGTTGTCACTACTGTTTTCCCTCTCCCTCTTTATCTATACCCTTCTCTTCCCCTTTCTCTCGATTTTCTTTTTCCTTTTCTTCGTCTATCTTCTTTTCTATATATTATTTCTCTCTCTGTTTCTCTTTTTCCTTCTTTCTTTTTCCTCCTCTCTTCTGTGTCAGCCATCACAATCCTCACGTTTCCCCTTGAACTTTTGATACGTCAATTGGAAAGAGGTTAACGCTCAATGGAATATATTGAGATAAAACTATTTCTGAGAGATCAACAAGAAGGGGAGAGAAAAAAGAAAACCAGAGATTAAAGAAGAGAAAACTGCAGATGGAGTGCTTAGATGTCACGTATCAAAAAGTATGACGTAGTTGAATCTATGACGGAAATGCATGTGTATAGATCACGACAAAAAATATTTGAGGGAGGAGTCTTTGTAGTGTAGTGGCTAATGCACTGGACTGCAATATCGCAGTAAGTGAGTTCGAACTTCAGTCGTGCTATTACGTTCACTTTCGGACTAATATCCTTAAAAAAAAGTATGAACCCCCTCATTTCCTCCCCCATGCAAAGAGTTAAATAGGACCACTACTGTTCTTTTAAAAAGGGTGGATTTGGCATTAAATAATTTATGAAGTTTGATTAGCAAATAAAGCATAGAAAACAAACTATAGAATGAGCTAAAATTAAAACGAATTTAAAAGATGTAAAATACCATTTTGATTTAACAATTTTGGAAGAGTGATACACATGTGCACGTATTTGTTTGTATGATCGATACGAGAATATCCTGCTAGCAAAGCCGACTGTATCCTCTGCAGAAGGGTAAAACCCAACCCCATCAAAGGTTGGTTTGGTTTGGTTTAGTTTTATGGTATATCAACCATTGTAGGTTATTTAATGTCAAATTGATTCTTATACATACGCCCAGTTCTATTTCAAACAAACCAGTTTAGCATAAGTACACAGTTTAGTTCTATTTGACCCATAGATTGGACCCTATCAAGTGCTACCACTCTAGGCCAGGGTGAACCTGAGAGCATTGGTGATAAAGGGGTACTCCGCATTCAGATTGTTTAGTTTAATATCCAGGACACTCGTTGGTGGGTGGATGGGTCATACCCCTCTGCAGAGAAGCTGTCAGTGTATTCTGCGGCCCCCGACGACTGGGCCGGGGTGTCCTGAGTATGACACTCTAAACTGCAACTGAAGCTCTATTTCTGGTGATCTGAGGACTGTAGAGTACCCCTTTATTGCAATTACTCCCAGTTCTACTCTGACCCAGAGTGGTAATACTTGTCAGGGTCCCTGTCTATGAATCAAATAAACAAGGTTAAGAATTATTCGTATACAATAGGACCTTGTGCAAAAAATTCCTAAACAAAAGATGTAAATATAAACGTACTATAAATGTAACTCCCTAACCTCTTGGTATGAAATACATATTTACCAACCCTTCCGTTTGGGCAGGATATGACACAAGGTCAATTTTTTAAGCGGAGTTTAATTGGTTTGAATTTAGAGTTTTCCTTCTCCTAGACTAGTTGCCTCACGAAGGCTGAAGAACCTAGTATGCCCTACTATTTACCCATAGCTGGAGGGAGAATAATTGGATTCATACCTTTGCCAAGGGTATTAGTGCTATGTGAAATGCAATCAGTCTCGACCAGGATTTGAACTCGTGTCGCTGTGTCCATTTCCTACGACGATAAACATTACACCACGGGCACCTCTTGGTATGAAATAACCCGAAACAGATTGGCATGCCGTTAAAAATCAATCATTCAATCGGAGTTTGGTTTGAGTTAGCTTAGTCTCTGCCCCTACTTTAAGGTAAGTGAAACCTAATATTTCCATTGCCACTTTTACAACATTGGACCGGAGACTAACCAAAATAAAGAATTTGCCACATTTGTCCCAGCAAACCCCTCTCTACCAATTTCTTTCGCTGAAATACTGTAGCAGTATTGGGATTATAACTAACAATTTCTTTCTGTCAAAATTTTATTTTCCCTAATAGAACGTGATTCTATCAGAACAGATAATATTAGGTAGTATTTATGAACAAATTCTTCTGCATTGAAACTCTACAATCAATAATATCAATATGCAACAGTTGAAAAATAAGCACGCGCACACACACACACACACACACACACACACACACACACACACACATATATATATATATATATATATATATATATATATATATATACAATTTTATTATTGCTTATAGAAGTGTTGTATTTTTATTTATAGTTACATAGTTTTAGTGATGTCTTATAATATACGATTTGATTTTTAAAAAAGTCTACAATAAAACGAGGAATGTGGAATCACCCGTTTTTTGCCCTTACTCTCCAGCACGGGGTGGGGATTCGAATACACCGACTATTTCTTCAACGAAGAAATAAGACCTCCCCCGCCAAAAAAGGGGGTGCTGAGTATAAGATTAAACTTCGTAGAAGTGAATTTCATGGACACGAAAAAGTAACCATTTTTTTTTTCTTCGTCGTGTAACAAAATAATGGACACAGGAAATTCTATCGAAATTAACATTTTTAAGACATGAAAATAAAAGAAAGATATAAAAGTTTGTAAGTTAAAAAAAATAGTATACATGATGGTTGGAGTCTGAACAAATGACTCGTTCTGGGAGAATTTTCTTTGCTTCGAAGTAGAATGGAGAGAATAACTCGTATTATGCACGAGAATTATATAATGAACTTTTTTTTTTCTGGCCTCATGCTTTACCATATTTGGGACAGGATGACCGAAAGTAATGTGAGCTTATTTTCGTGGCAAACTTGTTACATTTTTGTGTGAACATGTCTGTGTGTTTGCTCTAAATACTGTGTAAATTTTGTATTTTAACATTATGTAAACTACAGAAATTCTTATTTTTAGTCAAGACAAAACGATAAAAAACATTGAACAAACGCTAACTTTAGGTTAATTTTAGCTGCTACATATTCTAAAATCAGTGTGTGCATTATACACGAGAATTTTTTCCAGCATTTCGTTGACCAAAGTTCGGCGTACGAGTTTATATATGAGTTATACAAGAGTACGAGTTTATATATGCGTATTATGCACAAATGATTACACTATATATATATATGCATATATACATATATATATATATATATATATATGGAAGTAAATGATGGAAATGAATCCGACAATATAGAGAAAAATTGAAAAACAAGGTAATCCAAAGAGAAGAATTTAACGTCAAAGAAAGTTGTCGTTATAACGTTTCGGTTCTAATGAACCGTCATCAGGACTAGGAAGGATGATATCGAGTGACGTTTGACCATCGATGGATTTTTAATGAAATACAAAATTTATTGATAAAACAGTTACTCCTTTCTCTGTATACATAATTTCCCAATTGTTTTGTATTTCATTAAAAATTTATCGATGAACCTGATAAAGGTTCATTAGAACTGAAACGTTATAACGTTGACTTTCTTTGACATTAAATTCTTCTCTTCGTATTACCTTGTTTTTCATTATATACATATATGTTTTCGCGTTACTTTTTCGTTACTCAGTTTTACGAGTTACCAAAATAATCAAACGGAAAATTTTATAATTTAGATTTTAAATCAAGTACTTTATATACCTTTTTCTTAAACAATTTGTCAGTTATATATATATATATATATATATATATATATATATATATATATATATATATATATCATCTTGTAGTGCCACTAGCACGGATATTCCTGATCCCCTCTCACCACTTTTCCCTATCGTTCATCGCCTCTGGCAGGTCTTCAGGGCTACATTCCGTATCCTCACATAGCTGCTGAATGTATGTTCGTGCTGGTCGTCCTGCTTTTGCTATCTATCTATATATATATATACGTGTGTGTGTGTGAGTGTGTGTATACACATTATATTTGAGAATGGTATTTAAAACATTATTTTAATTTTCAAACAGTTAAAAGAGAATTAATAAATCTTTTGATTCTAATATAAAATAAAAAATATTTAACTCTGTGCTTTCTTTGTCTGTTTTTTTCCTCCTTGTCTTATTTTGTTCTTACAAAAAGCTTAAGACACGCAGAAAAGCAGACACACATAACTATACCTGCTTTGCATCTGTTTATTTTTACTTGGATTTGGGTGAATGTTACTCTCTGCTACAAATAGCTGTACCGTTTACATTCGAATGACTCAATGAAATAACAGATCGGCTCTAGCATCAACAATGTTGCCACCACCACCACCATCATTGGATTATTTAGCAATAGTTAGGGGTGTCCTCGTGGTGTAATGGTTAAAGCGATGAACTGCGGAATCGTAGTACGCGAGTTCGTACTCCAGTCGCGCTATTACGTTCACTTTCGGGCAAATACCCTTGGGAAAGGTATGAACCCCCTTATTCTCCCTCCAGCTATGGGTAAATAGTAGGACGGACTAGGTTCTTCAGCCTTGGTGAGGCAACTAGTCTAGGAGAAGGAAAACTCTGAATTCAAACCTGTTTAACTCCGCTTAAAAATTGACCTTGTGTCATATCCTGCCCGAGCGGAGGGGTTGGTAAATAGTACCATCATCATCTTTACGTAAATACACCGCCTTTATATTTAACTCTGCAAGGGACCGTATCAAGATAGTAGCATCGGTTCCATTCTGGGCCGATTCTTACAATCTCCGACGTAGAATTAAAAAGTATCGAGATCGACTCTTTTAAAAATTTAAATGAAACCGTTTGCACAGCTAGGCATCTGAAATACTACAGTGATGGTGACTAGACTATTGTCTAGACTGGCTAATTAAGTCAGTATGTATTTAACTGGTGCCACCCCCTATGAGTAGGATTTTGCACAAGGTTTTTAACCGGAGTAAAGCTGGTTTCACTTCAGAGTGTTCCTTCTCTTTAACTGGTAGCCTGACTAAAGCTAAAGAACCCAGTTTGCTCAACTATTTATCTATATTAAGGGGTGGAGAAGAGATGGAGTCATGCCTTTCAAAGGTTCTGGCAAGAAGGCACGAATTCATCGCTTCTCCCCTCTCCCCCAGCTAGGGTAAATAGTAAGGTAGATTGGATTATTTAGCTATAGTTAGGTAACCAGCGTAGAAGAAGGAAAACACACGCATGAAAGGCTTTTTGCTATGTGTAAATTTCCTTTTCTATTGACTAAATCCTGCACTTAGAAGTTCAGGCCACGTTGTCTGAAATCCTGCTTGCTAACCACAAAGCTTTATCTACGGTGCATCCACATTCAAATTTAGGCAAAGCAATATGTCGGCTTATACGCCCAGGACTGCATATTCTAGACTTACATCCTGGTTTTGATAACAGTACATTTCTTCTACAGGATAGTGGGCTGTGTTCACCCTCAGTAAAAAGCCTGATAATTGACGTGTAGAAACGGCATGAAACCAGTGGTCGCAGATAAGCACCCATGCTATAAAATATATATAAAAACTAATATACATTTATTCATTATCATATGAGAGCTCTATTACTGATATTGAGCACAGTCCAAATTATACCGCATTTAGTCAACCACTAACCCATCAAGTGAGATAGTGATAACCATAATCTGTTGTAATATATATATATATATATTATCCAAAGCCAAGTTAGCCGATGGTGAGAACGATTCTATTTTAGGATTTTCGTTCTTCAGTATCCATGCAATTCAAAATCCAATAGAGCAAATAATTCCAGATAAAAGAAAAACCTTAAAAAATCACTCATTTCGTGATAATACAGGGTGGAACGATAAAATTATCGCCTTAGAAAAGACGACATGATTCCATTTCCGTTTAATGAAAACCGGTTTTCTTTTTTTGTCGCAGACTATCTACTAGTAGGCCAGTTGTGCACAAATCCCAAGAGCGATAGGAGCCTTCTATCATGTCTGAAAGTGACACTATGTTCAACGAGCGAGATCGGTGATGCGCCGCTGTACAAACTCATGCTCTCTACCCATCCAAGTTATGACAACAGGACCATTGCCAGCACCCTCAAAATGCAAATCTGGATTGCCACGAATAACAAAGTTTCTGGCTACGGTTATGGTCTTTGGTGTGGTTTCAAGTGAGGGCCACATCATACCACCTCACATCTTCGAAGTCGGCTTGAAAGTCAATACCTGGATGTGCTGAAGAGTGTGGTGATCCCCTGGTGCAATCAGGTGGCCGGTGGCAGACTCTGGGTGTGGCAGTAGGACTCGGCGCCGGCCCACAAGTCCAAAGAGACCCAGGCTTGGCTTCAGAAGGAGTGCTACGACTTTGTACCCTTCTCTCACTGCCCCCCTACTCCCCCGACCTGAACCCGCTGGACTACTTCGTTTGGTCATACGTCGAGAACACCACCAACGTGACCTTCCACAACACCAAAGCCAGCCTGATCGCCGCCATCCGTCGAGTTCCCGCCGGCGCTTATGAAAAAGGCATGCTCCCAGTTCCGGATCCGTATCGAGATGGTGATTGAGGCTGAAAGCGGCTACATTGAATAGATCTCAGCTCTACTACATAATCAAGTTAACTGAATTGATTTTTTCAATAAAAGTTTTAAAATAAAGCAGTAGTGTTGTTTTCTTTCGGACGACAATTTTATCGTTCCACCCTGTATTTATTCAAGCAGGCCCTTTATTTTTTTAAATGTTAGATCTGCATCTTCAGACAAAGAAAAAAATCCTGCTGGAATGAATATTATCACAAAAGAATATGAGTGATTTTTAAAGGTATTTCTTTTATATGGTATATATATATATATATGGTTTGTCAAAATAGGTAGTTTTTAATGAACATCAAGTTTTGAACAGCAGGAATATGTGGAATGTATGCTGTCGATTATGGACGTCTATCGTAAAGCCTTGTTTAACAAACTAATCTTGGGGACCATAATTAATGATTAATGAGACTGATCCTTAACTGTGGCTAGGTTACGCAGAGTGACTTAGCTTAGGGAATTAATCCGTTGACTGGTGGGGAGGGGACAGTTCGTCAATGACAGGCAATTCAAACTGGCAGGAATGATTTGTGTTATGCTGTTTAGTAATTTATAAACGCCAGCGAGGAATTTCCACAGACTTTGCAATTTATTTAGATTGAATAACAATAATTCGTTCTCTTAAGAGAATTATGATCTTCTAATCTCATTCTGTTTCTCGTCTGCATTTGTCGGGGTCATTTATTGCTGTTGATTTTTTTCTTTAATTGTTACTTGTTGATGTTGTCTATGATATCACGGGTAGGTTTTCTAAAACAAATACGTCAAAACTAATAATTACATATATAGTGACACAGCAAATACTAAAAGCAGATATTGGAAGTAAGCAGATGCCAACAAATTCCACAGTACATTTAGCGTGTAAACAGATATGGTGAATATTTTGTGAGTCAGCAGAACCGGCTAACTGAGCAAATATAGTGACTGAGCAGATACTAAAATTTCGCTTTTAGTAGTTCACTCTTGTTGAGACTTGGTATTGGTGTAATACTAATATATATGTATTTACCAACCCCTCCGCTCGAGATCGATGCGACACCGGGTCAATGATTTAAGTGGAGTTTAACAAGTTTCAATTCAGAATTTTCCTTCTCCAAGACCTGTTGTCATATCAAGGTAGAAGAGCTCAGTATGTCCTACTGTTTACTCATAGCTGGAGGGAAAATAGTTGGATGCATACCTTTCCATAGTGTATCTGTGTTATGTGAAATGCAAACAGCTTCGTCCAGGATTTGAACTCTGGTCCCAGTGTCTATTTTCTAAAGCGAAAACCATTACTTCGTGAGTGCTTCCGTCATCATCATCATCATCATCATGTCATGCCGCTAGCACCGATATCCCTGACCCTCTCTCGTCACTTCTCCCCATCATTCATCGCCTCTGGCAGGTCTTCAGGACTACATCCCGTATCCTCACATAACTCCATAGAAGTACATCACTTATGTGCTCGTCCTTGCTTCTCTAGCAGTGTCCTGCATGTCTGGTTCGTCTAACTTGGATAGTTTTCGTGATGGGATGCAGGTGGTCGTATAGTTGGTGCCTTGTGGGGTGTTAAGCACCATCACTAACGTCTTCATTTGATTGATTTTGACAGCATGTCAATCCGTCTAGGGCTATTTATGTCTAGAGGTTAGGGAATTGTGTACATTGAAAGTTTATTTTTACATTTTTGTCTAGTTTTTTCTTAAAAGCTTTTAGCATACTGTTCTATAGTTTCAAGTATTCCTATTTAATTCTAATAATTACATAATTTTAAGTATTCCTACTTTATACAGTTTCAAATAACTTTTGTTAATACAAATAATTTACAGTTATATGATATCAAGTATTCCTGTCAATCACTAATAATTTTCAAACAGATCTTGGAGAAGGAAAATTCTGATGTCAAACCAGACGTAGCCCGCTTAAAAATGTGTTATATCCAGCTGGTGGCAGGGGGGGGTGTTGGTTGATTAAGTGATTGAGTTTAATGACATGTGAAATCATCACTTGTTATTTTATGCCCAGAAGTTAGGGAATCACATATTTGGCGTTTATATTTACTTTTTTTTGTGAAGGTGCTCGTGGTGTAATGGTTATCGTCGTAGGAAATGGACACGGCGACATGAGTTCAAATTCTGGACGAGACTGATTGCATTTCACATAGCACTAATACCATTGGGAAAGGTAGGAATCCAATTATTATTCTCCCTCCAGCTATGGGCAAATATGGGTAAGTTCTACGTTATTGATAGCAATCCTTAGATAAAATAAGAATCATAAAAGATTATTTTATTCGTTACTCTTACCTGAGTCTAATGAGTAAATGTTTGCAAGTAAATTTTCGGGTATCCCTAGTACTATGTACTAATTTATTAAGCAAGGCCGAAAGTATGAGGCACCCAGTAAGAATCGAACTCACTGATAATAGTCTGCTAGTCGAATTTACAGACCACTACACCATGGGAGGCGTCTCTTTGTAGTATATATGTTTTGTATTATGCAATATAACTAATAAGCCCTAATACCCTTGGGAAAGGTATGAATCCAATTATTCTCCCTTCAGCTATGGGTAAATAGTAGGGCAGTCTAGGTTCTTCAACCTTGGTGAGGTAACTAGTCTAGGAGAAGGAAATCTCTGAATTCAAATCTGTTAAACTTCGCTTAAAAATTGACCTTGTGTCATATCCTGCCCGAGCGGAGGGGTTGGTAAATATGAATATTTACATTTTTTGTTCTTTAAGAGTTTTTAGTGGGTTTGCATATAATTATGTGGTATCTTAAGTAATCCTAATACAAATAATTTGCAAACAGATCTATTTGACCCATAAATGGGACCCCTATAGATACTACCACTCCAGGTCTGATTAGATCGGCGAGTAATATCAATAAAGGGATACTATACACTTACATAGGGAGAAGTGGCGAGAGAGGGTCAGGGATATCCGTGCTAGCGGTACGACATCATGATGATGATGATGATGATGATGATATACTTACTAGAGCTCCAGAACTGGTCTCACCATTTGTTGTTGTTTAGTGTCGTCCCAATGACATTTGCAATGGGTAGACTGTAATCCTCTGTAGAGGATTACGGTCAGCAAATTCACTGTATTTTGAGAATTTCGAATCCCGAGAGGGACAATGATTTTACTGATAGAGTAGGGCTATTAAATATATGCTATCTGATGAATACACTTAAAATTTATTTTCAGAGGGTTTACTGTATCTTACGAACACTTGTAATAAGCCGGAAACCAACTAACAAAAAATACTCTGCGAAATCGCATTACAGATCCTGTCGACCTTGTGCAAGGAGATACAGAAAATGGTTAGCCTAGTTCACAACAGCAGCTGCATCCTCATCTAAAATTGGAAGAGTTGGCTTTTGGGCGCCTGAGGTGCCGCAAAAAGATAATGCGGATGAAACTTAGCTATTTTTGGCACTCTGGTAGGCTTGCTTCCTGTGGGGTCACCATCAATGATGTGTATATGTGATCACACGTATGTGTTATTCGTGGTTATTGCGGATTTTATAAGCATATAATCTGCTAGAAAAAAGCGCTTTCCTAGAGCCTAAATGATCTAATGGAATTGGCACAGAAGCACAGATTACATTGATTAGTCAGACAATATCTGTTTTATTATCCCTAGGGTAAATTATGGAATTAACAAACTTAGGGGATGTACACGTGGGTTTTTTTTTTGGGGGGGGTTGTAGTTAATAAACTAATTACACATAAGACGCAAAACGTTTAATTAAATAAGAAATGTTTTGTGTCTTATCTGGAATTAGTTTATTTGCTGCTAAACATTCAGGTTTCATAAGATATACATTAAAATTTTTTATTTAAATTATCTAAATTAATGGTATGATTTTTTCCAAGCTACTTTGGTGAAAATATCATGGAATCACCTAATGTTGAGAAAAGTTATGAAATGATTTCCAAAACAAATGACAACAGGAACAAAGATAGGCTAATCGGTCTACAGTTAAAACAGTGCTGCAGTTAATTTTACTGGTCTTTTGTCTCAAGAATTTCTACTGTGATCCCCATCAAATGCTGCTAGCACGGATTCCTTTGACTCTCTCGCCATCTATCCCAATAATACATCGAGCCGTCATTCAATGTCCTCATAGAGCTGATGAATATAAGTTTTTGCTGCTCAGTCAACACTGGTGTGCCCATGTGTGGAAGTCCACAAGAGAAATTTGCTTTTGAGCTCATCCCTGTTTTCTCCAGCAGTCCCCAGCATGTCTTGTTCGTCTTACTTGGGTGGTTTGTGAGATGGGAGGTAAGTGGCCGTACAGCTGTTTTGTGGGTTGTTGTTCCAAGATTTGTTGAAAATAGCCGATAATATTCTTACGTAGTTCCCATCTTGTTTTTTTTCCCACCAAGCACTCTGTTAAAGTCTCGGGGGTGCGGCTATAACAGCCATTCTGATTTCTACATTGAGGTTAACTTTAATCTGACACATGTTATAATAATGGTAATAATAAAAGGTGGTATCAACAAGGTCTGGTCAAACTTTTCAGGTCATTAAGGTCACCGAATCCCAAACTGCTATTTTTGTTTAAAACATTTCCATAAATTACCCGTCCACTCTCACCTACACGTAATATAAATGTTAATTTGTGATAAAGAAAACAATAGATTAAGATTGGTTGGTTTTACAACATGTTAATCTGTGTTCTTTTTATGCTGCAATTAGTTTAATAATTACGTTCTTCAATACCATACCACACAATACTACGATTTGATTATTTCATATTTCCCACTGCATGGCTTGGGAAAAAAATTAGAACAAGTGAATCTAGTTTGTTTAAGTAACATTTTATGAAACCAGAATATTCAGCTTTTAAAAAATGTTTTGCATTTTATCGATTATTTGCTTATTTACAGCTAAATGAAATACCTACATGAACATCTAAGAGTAATGAGTAATAATTTTTACCAAGGGTTGTATTTCCTTCAAGACAGAGTTTAACAAATATCGATGTAGCTACCAGACGAGTCAATTTACCAAATGTTATGCTGAGCATGTTTATACATTCGTCTAATTGCTGCATTCGACAGGTTCTTACTCAAAATATGCCACTTTTAATGTTATTCTGCAAGTCCATTGTTATTTCTTCTTACCGACCACCATACCGGGTCTTTTCGTCGTGTTTGTTCTGTCTGTACCCTTAATGGGCATCCTACGCTTCCCCAGCACCAAAAATCCTCTTCTTCACCCTACCTCCCAAGTTCGTGAAGTCTTCACATCCTGAAGCTACTTGAGACATCTTCGCATAACTCTGATCAGGAATGAAGGCTACTGAGTTGCATTCGCAAAAACATAATCACACACACACACACACACACACACACACACACACACACACACACACACACACACACACACACACAATTTATATATAAGTTGTCTTTTATATTCAACGGAATAACGGTGTCGACATACAGAACAAAGACTAAGAAGCTCAATTTTAGATTGAGGGACAACACATCTAAAATTGGCAATTTTTCAAAATGAATTTACAAACAATCGTGACTAAAAGTTCCACGTTATTGATAGCAATCCTTCGATAAAATAAGAATCATAAAAGATTATTTTATTCGTTACTCTTACCTGAGTCTAATGAGTAAATGTTTGCAAGTAAATTTTCGGGTATCCCTAGTACTATGTACTAATTTATTAAGCAAGGCCGAAAGTATGAGGCACCCAGTAAGAATCGAATACACTAAGAATAGTCTGCTAGTCGAACTTATAGACTACTACACCACGGGAGGCGTCACTTTGTAGTATATATGTTTTGTATTATGCAATATAACTAATAAGCCCGTTATTTTTGACCTAACGCGCAAATTGTGTAACTGATTGGGTGTTTGTGTAGGATGATGCTCTACAATAATCGGAAGCCACACAAGAAAGCTTGAAAAAAGCATTAGCAAAACTTATCGAAAACAAGCAAGTTACAGATTTTAGTCTGATGTAATTAGATCTAAAAAGCAACGCTTCACTTCAAAACTGAAACCTAGAAGATATTTTTATCGGTGGAATTATTATTATTATCATTATTCCCACGCCACTGGGAGGAACACAGGCTCATACGACGAGCGTGTTCATCTGAAAAATTGCAGTTGTTAACGCACTCATTAGCTTCCTCTCGGGGTAAATGACAACAAAGAGATGTGGTTTCTTTGATTCTTCAACTTGAAATGTGCTTCTTCGTAATGTTTTCAAAAATAAGTTGTCCACAATGACTTCAGGCATTCAAGACAAAGTATCCGGTTTATTTAAATTACAAAAAAAAAAAAAAGATTACTTTTGATTTATGAAAAGACATACAGACACAATCACAAAAAGCAATTCTCAAAACGTAGCTTTGTCTAAACGAAGTTAAATACATAAGATGAAACTAAGATTGATTGATTTTAACGGTATGTCAAAACGTCTGGGGTTACTTTAGGCTTAGAGGTTAGGGAATAGGGTACGTTTATACTTACTTTTTTGTTAATATTTTTCTCTCACAGTTACATTATATCAATTATCTTGTCTAATACAAATAATTTGCCCATTGTTTTATGGTTCCAAATATTCCTATCTAATACTAATAGTTATGCGGTTTCAAGTAATCATTTCTGTCTAGTAATAGTCATCTGTTTACGTCCATTGTTTTAAGTAACTAATAATAATCCTTAGTAAAGAATAATAGCCTCAAGTAACTAGTCTTGCTATAAATAATTTACAGTTATAAGGCATTCCTATCTAATGCTAACAATCTTTCAAACTTTATCACCCTCAATAAAGGAGGTGCCCGTGGTGTAGTCGTTATCGTCGAAGGAAATGGACACGGCGACACGAGTTCAAATCCTGGACGAGACTGATTGCATTTCACATAGCACTAATACCCTTGGGGAAGGTATGAATCCAATTATTCTCCCTCCAGCTATGGGTAAATAGTAGGACAGACTAGGTTCTTCAGCCTTGGTTAGGCAACTAGTCTAGGAAAAGGAAAACTCTGAATTCAAACCTGTTAAACTCCGCTTAAAAATTGACCTTGTGTCATATCCTGCCCGAGCGGAGGGGTTGGTAAATAGTATCACCCTCAATAAAAAGCCTGATTCATAAATGCTGATTTTAAGAGCGGATAGTCTTTCTTCCATGGTGCAACAGATAATTCAAGCAAGCTGAGGTACCCTCTGGAGTGAGACTAACAGACACAACTGCTCCGAGTCAGTGAACTTGGGAATAATGACAGCAAAGTAGTAACTGCACACTTCACAGACCACCAGAACTGGAACCTTACCACCACATGTAATTTAGTATCATATCCACGATACACCTCTTATTTTGGCTGGTGGGGTATCTCTCCACAGAAGATACAGTCAGTATATTCAAAGCTCTGCTGACGCAGTGTTGAAAAATTATAAAATTCTTGATTTAATCATTTTTTCAAGCACTATATTTATCTGCATTTTTAATCAAAAATGACTAAAAACCTTTGATCAGTTTTGGTGGAGTAGGGGCAATGACTGTGAACGGTGATAAGAAATGGCGAAAACTATCCAATGCATACCGGTTTTAAATGCAGTCACTGCTAAAATACAATAAAAATGATTGGATTAACTTATCCTTCTATCGCAAGAATTTCTGTTTTACTATATATCATATGTATTCGTATATAGAACAAAATTTAAAGAACTCATTATTCGGCAAAAATGAATAAATAGACGCCGTCGACTTATACACGGCATCATTTGTAAATGCCTAATTGTAATTATGTTTTCAATATGCTTTTCCATATTCTTTTAATTGCACTTTTTATTTGGCTAATCCTTTGTTTGCACAGTTATATCAAGTATTCCAAACAAATACGAATAATTTGCAAGGAATTATATAGTTTCAAGTAAGTAATGATAATACTTATAGTCTAAAGTAACTATTCTTAGCACAACTAATTGGTACAGTTAAATTGTATCAAGTATTTCTATCTTTTTACAAATAATTTTACAACAGATCTGTTCGATCGACGGATGAGATCTTAAAAGGTACTACCACTCGAGGTCAGAGTGGACCAGGGAGTAATGAATCCCCAGAATTCCAAAAATGGAACCTCACCATCGGATGCAGTTTAATGTCATACCCAGGACAGAAAAATTTCAACGTGACTCGAAAGATCAAGAATTAGGTTGGTTGGTTGGTTGGTTGGTTGTTTTGTTTTACGGCGTATCAACCCTTTTCGGGTCATTTAACGCCGAATTACGTTTTTTTATAAACGTTTCAAACAATTCAGATTAGTATAAAACAGTTTTGTTAAAACAGTTAAATGTCAAAACAGTTCTATTTCAAACAATTCAGTTTAGCATAAGTACACAGTTTAAATGTCAAAATTGATTAAATGCGATGCTGTATCTTCTAAAGTATATTAAAATTAACGTTGGTAAATTATTCAATTATAAATAAATTCATTTTCGGAATACCTCTTTTTACCACATTTTTATATTTACATACCAACTGGTTAATTTCGGTTGGGGCTGTAGAATACACCGACTGCCTCTCTGCAGAGGGGTAAGACTCCTCCAACGAGTGTCCTGGATATGACACTAATCAATCTGATGGTGAGGCTCCACTAATGGAGCTTGGAGAATGCAGAGTACTCCTTCATCGCTATCGCTCTCAGGTCCACTCTGGCCTTAAGTGGTAGCACCTGATAGGGTCCTATCTATGGGTCAAATAGAACTAACCTGTGTACTTATGCTAAACTGAATTGTTTGAAATAGAAGTTTTGACATTTAACTGTGTGTAAACAAATGACTGATGTTTAATTGAATTCTTGGTGATACACACCAATACTTGGAACCATTTAACTTTGTTAACTAAACTGAATTGTTTGAAATAGAACTGTTTATATGTATAAAAATTGATTTGGCAATAAATAGCCAACATAGTTGATATGACATAAAACCGAACCAAACCAAACCAAATCCATTTTCTCTTATATATATATATATATATGTGTGTGTGTGTGTGTGTGTGTAAGTATATATATGCACCTAACTCCTCTACCACGGTCAGGACGGTGTTCGCCAATGGCCCGGGAGACCTGGGTTCAATCCCAGGTCGAGTCATACCAAAGACTTTAAAAATGGTACTTGATACCACCTTGCTTAACACTCAGCATTATAAGGTACGGTTCAAGGGTAAAGTGGAGCAATCCTGGGAATGGAGTAGCGCCCTCCCCTACACCTTGGTGTAGTAGCTATCGAAAAGGGAGCCTTCGGGTCACCCTCGACTATGGTCGCTAACTTTACTTACTTACCGCTTGTTTGAATTCAGTGTTTTTTCTTCTCCTAGATCTGTTGCCCTACCAAGAGATAAGCTTGCTCTTCTGTTTACTCATAACTGGGTTCGTGCCTTTTCCAAAAAAAATGCTAAGAGCTTCGTCCAGAATATGCTGGTAGAGTCAATTTTCTCCGACTATAACCAGTTCACTACGCGTTAAATATAACAACATAGTGAGAATTCTAACGATAGATAGATAAATAGATCTTGATGCGATAATAAAAATTGTCATCTCTCGTTAGAAAATGCGATCTAATATTTCACAACATTGACCGGAGAGACTACTTGATATACTGACTCGTTTTAAAGGCAATGACCTGGGAGGCCATGTTACATACCAACGATTTACAGTAATCTAAAGAAAGGTGCTGAAAGAGGAAATATCATTGTAAAATAACATTTAAACGAACGGCAAACAGTCTCGTATGTTGGCAACTTGTTGGACGTACCCCAACTATTCAACAAGCTAAGAAAATGATGTTATCAAGTGTAACAAAACAATGACCCAACAATAAACGCTAATAAAGAGAGAAAGAAAAAAATGAAAAAAATAAGTAAATAAATAAACGTAAAAAACGTTTTTAGTCGACAAAATACGTCGGGAAAAATGCGGTGAAACCAATAATGTAGCCAACGAAAATAAACAAAGCAAACGTCACTGACTTAAAAGAAAAACGTATAAAAAATGATTGGTAGTGTATTTGTATGCGTATGCCTGTGTGTTCATGTATGAATGACTTTTTCACGTAGGTCCGTGCGTATGTTTTTGTATGTGAATGTCTATGGATGTGTATATCTACTTATGTATGTTCAAGTTAGTATCTAATTAATTTCAATGTGTACATTTGTTGATGTCTATGAGCGTATTTGCGAAAGTATTATGTGTTTGTGTTCAGATGTGTGTTGGTGTGTGTTTACGTATGTACGTTTAGGCGTGTGTTAGCGTGAAAGAGGGTGGGCTGAAAAGTTCATACGATGACGTCATATCTGCTGTTGATTTTTTTTTATTTTTATTAACGTGATCCAAGCATTGCATCACCGATGGAAGAAATGTGCAGACTGCAAGGGGGACTATGTTGAAAAATCAACCTCATTTGATCACATTCCATGGGAGTGCCTTGGTCAGCCGATGAACCGTTAAGCCGACCCTCGTATGCATTTGCTCAATCACACCACCATAAGCAGGATGTGACACAAGGTCAGTTGGTAAGCGGAGTACTGCTAGTTTGAATTCAGATTTTTTCTTCTCTAAGACTGTTTGCTGTACCAAGGCTAAATAACTTAGTCTGCCCAACTATTTACCCATAGCTGATGAGAGAGAGATGAATATATGCCTTTTCTCAGGGCACTAGCATGAAGTGCATCACCCACAACCTCGTTCAGGATTTCTATTTGGTTCACCGATTCCATTTCCTATGACGATAATAAGGACCCCTAAGCTGTTTGTATTATCAGTTTCCCAATGGAAGAAGGACTATATGCCCGAAAAATCAGTATTTATGATTCTGACCTTTTTTACTGAGGGTAAACAAAGACCACAATCATCTATGAGAAATGTACCTTTATTAAAACCACGAGGTGAGTTCAGAATATACTGTTCTGGACTTATAAAGTTGGCGACCTTAGTCGAAGGGGACCAGAAGGCTACTTTTTCAATAGCTACCACACCGGGATGTAGGGGAGGGTGCAACTCTGTTCCCTGGATTGCTCTACTTTACCCTTGATCCTTACCCTTGATCCAAGGCGTCATCAAATACCATTTTTTGAGTTTTTGGTATGACTTGACCTGGGATTGAACCCCGGTCTTCCGGACCATGGGCGAACACTCTACTTATTAGGCCAATGGCCCTGGACTTATTAGTCGACATATTTCTGTTTGTTTGGTTGGGTTTTATGGCATATCAACCATTGTAGGCTATTAAATGCCAAATCCCATTAATACACACACACACACACACACACACACACACACACACACACACACACATATATATATATATATATATATATATATATAATCTGTAAAAGCATATTTTGTAAATATCATTTTAAAGAACCAGAGCTCATTTCTTTGTTTACAGTTAAATGGTTTAAACTATTGTTATCTGACGCTAACAATTTAATACAACATCAGTTATTTGTTTGTACATAGTTAAATGGTATTCATATGATTTATGATCGAATAGTAGTATGTAAATGAGTTAATTTGCTTGCACACAATTAAGCATTGCACAGTTAAACGGTTGCAACTATTGCTATTAAACACTAATGCTTCTATTTAATATTAATCATTGGTTTGCACTCGGTGGAACGGTTTCAAATATTTCTATTTAACTCTATTCCTTCTTTTCAACATTATTCACTTATTTGCATACACTCAAATGTTTTCAAGTATTGCTATGTAATACCAATAATTCAATTTTTGCACACAGTCAAACAGTTTCAAGTGTTCCTCTCCAATAGCTTTAGTTGCACTCAATTAAAGCAACCAGACATGCAGGACATTGCTGGAGAAGCAGAGATGAACTCATAAGAGATGTACTCTTATGGATCCCCACACATGGCCGCGCAAAAGCAGGACGACCAGCACGAACGTACATTCAGCAGCTATGTGAGGATACAGGTTGTTGTCCTGAAGACCTACCTAGGGCGATGAACGATAGGGAGGAGTGGCGAGAGAGGGTCAGGGATATCCGTGCTGCCAGCACGATATGATGATGATGATGATGAAGCATTGCCATGTAACACCAACAATTCAATTTGACATCAGTTACTTGTTTGGACACAAATTGTTAAACAATTCTATTTGACCCATAAATAGAATCCTATCAGGTTCTACAGCTCCGAGTCAGAGAAATTAAATGAAATCTTGACACAGTAAAAAGTGTTTTCTTTCTACTTGACTGGTTACCTTACCAATACAAAAGAACCCGGTCGTCCCTAGTATTTACCCATAGACGTAGGGAGAAAAGATAGATTCAGGTCTTTTTCAAGGGCATTAGCGCGAAATGAAACCCAGACAGCCTTGTCCAGGGTTTGAACTCGAGACGCCGATTCCCCGTCCGATACTCTAATAGCGCAAGTACATGAATGCTTAAGTTAAAATTCGTTTTCTTCTGTGCATAAACGAGTATTTATGAATGTGTATGTATTTGCGTTTACGTGTGTGCAAGCGTATGTTAACTTTATATATGTGTATATATATATATATATAGTTGTGTGTTAATGAATGTTTATGTATGTGTGTCTGTGTTTTGTGTGAAAGGAATAAAAGAAATATTGGGATGATAAGGTAAAAAGAATTGTAAAAATTTTTCTTTTCTTTCTTCTCTCCCAATCCACCTCTCCCTCTTCACCGCCATGCACTGCAGGGTCAGCCATTTTCCTTTCTTACGTGCCAAAGGTGCGAGCCTTTGAAACCCGCAAGTTTGTGACGTCATTAAGACAGACATCATGGCGGCTTATCTCGAACAACGCAGTAAATAAAATGTTGGTGGAGTGCAAGATGGACCGATTCTGGTATGTATATGCATACATAGGCAAAAGGAAAGAAGAGAAAAGAAAGAAAAAACAAAATTCAGATACTGAGGCCAATGCAGAGATGAACACAGTGTTAAATATATGCTGGCTGCTAATATGTTTGCAAGTGCACACACTTTGATACACATGCGTAGACTTGTTCATAGGTTCAATTATTAACGCATAAATAGATACAACCCTTTGCCTAATCTGATAAAAGGATAATTACGGGATGAGCTTTGTGTGAGGCCAATCTTCTCAATGGAGAAGATCTGCCTGTTGTTGGATTTTTACGGCGTGTTAAACTCGTTCGTTATTTGTTATGCTATGCCTAGAAGTTAGGGAATCGTATTCCTTGTATGTTCATATTTGAATTTATGGTTATCATCGTAGGAAATGGGCACAGCAATCAGAGTTATATATAACCCTAACCCTTTGGCCAATCAACTCTGGTGTATTGACTTCCTTACTTCTGCCACACCTCATATCATCCCTCACAGACTCCCTGCCTTCCTTGAATCTCTTATGCCACTCAAAAACTGATGCTCGATTCATGCAAGATGCTCCAAAAGCAGTCTGAAGCATTCTATATGTTTCTGTGGCATTTTTTCCAAGTTTAAAACAGAATTTTATTGCATATCGTTCTTCTAAAGTGTCCTGACGTCCAGATTGCATTTTCGAAATTCACCAGCTGTGACAATCAGGCTTTAGTAGGGTGTATTCTAATTCCTGCAGTAGCTGTTCATTTAAACCTGAAATCATAAAAATTGGTCAGTCATCTTATAAGATGTATAGCAAATAACATACTGAAATTTCAAGAGTCTGCAACAATTTTAAATGCCAGTACAAAAAAGGTCGGGAAACTTATTGAAGACACATCTTACCTATTCAATTGTGTGAGAATAAAAAATAGCAATACGTTAAACTATTTAACTGTGAGCAAACAAATGAGCCCTGACTTGTTTCGAAATAAAATACTTGCTTCAGTTTCGGTTTGTTTGGTTGGTTGGTTTGGTTTTATTGCATATCAACCATTGTAGGTTCTTTAATGCCAAATCCATTTTATAAACATTTCTATTTCAAACAATTCAGTTTAGCAAAATACACATATTGAATGTAAAAAACAGTTCTATTTCAAACAATTCAGTTTAGCATAAGTACATAGTTTAGTTCTATTTTAACAATAGATAGGATCACATCAGGAGCTACCACTCCGGGGCAGAGTGGATCTGAGAGCGATAGCAATGAAGAGGTACTCTGCATTCCCCAAAGCTCCAGTATGACTGGAACCTCACCATTAGATTGTTTAGAGTGATTGTTTAATGTCATAGAGTTTTACCCTTCAGCGGAAAGGCAGTCGGTGCATTCAACAGACCCAGCCGACTGGGCAACCAGTTTCGGTTTCTTTGTTTAATGGCATATCAATCTTCAAGGGTTATTCAATGCTAAAGCCATCGTCAGAGATGAACAGAAGTGATAGTGTGTAACTCATAGCTAGGGTAGATAAGGGGGTTCATACATTTCCTATGTTCGAAAGGGAATGCAGTAGCTCACTTCGAGGAAGCAGTCTAGTACTTATACTATAACGCCACCGTGACTTCCATCAACTGTTCTCTTAAAAATAATGTATATTTATAAACAGGATTTGGTGCTTTATAGATATCAGGATTGATGTACCATTAAACCAAATAACCTAACCTTGAAACCATTTAACTGTGCGCAAACAAATGATTGATAATAATAACATTAATAGTGTTAAATAGGAATACTTGAAACCATTGAACGATATGCAAACACATTCGGACCAACTCAATTAAAAATAAAGTTACCTATAAACTATTCGCTTTATATATATATATATATAGTCATCCACATTATATATATATATATATATATATATATGTGTGTGTGTGTGTGTGTGTGTGTGTGTGTGTGTGTATACACATATGTATGTATATTGTTGCGAATTTCTCGGGATTGAAAAATCCACAAATATGGCTGCGAACACGATGTTAAAAAAAATGGAGATGGTATCTGATCAGAGACAGGTAGCGCTTACAAAAAAATAGGCTAAAAATAAAAAACTCAAAATGTAAAGTTCAAGCAGTTTATACAACAGTAAACAATTTTTGTTCAACAATAAAAGAGGGAAAAGAACAAAAGTACACAATATAATCGAAGGTTGGACTGAGAAATAAGACTCAGTTCAAACCTGACTTATCTTTTTTCTCCCACGAGCGTTTAGGTGGTGGCAATAGATTCGAGGGATTTCCTGAAGCTTTTCGACTCACCTCGGTCTTCAAGTGAGGTGATTGTCTCTTTGGCATTTATTTCATATTCACTTGTCCGTTCCTCTCAACTTCAGCTTATTGGGAATCATATTTTTTTGTGTGGATATGGTTCTTTTTCTTTATCACAGGTTGAGGTTTTTGGTACACAGAGCTTTGGGTGCCAACCTATTTCTTTACCTCGAGGGTCATCTCCGTGCCTTGCCGGTCCAGCACAGCAGTCTACATTGCTATCTGCTTTTGATGCCCATTGTCTCGGCTCCTGGCCGATCCCTTGACCTCTCTCGTTGCAGGTTTATTTTGAAAAGAGACATTGTCTCCCAATTTACCTCTCACGCTACTTTTCCCAAAACCTCCTTTTCGAAAAGGTTCTTTCTCGCCTGTCAATTTTTGACCATCGGGTGGCTTGTGGACATGATTTTCAAAACGAGGTATACAGGATATGATATAAGACATTTTGGTAGTAAATTCCAGGAATGGGGGTACCTACTACACTGGTTGACCTTCAAATAGTTAAACTAAAAATACAAATATATGGGTCGCGTCAAAATATATATAAAATTTTTCTTCTTTTGTTTGTCCAAAGAGGGAAAAATTGAATATTTTAAAATGAATAGATTCACAAAGAGATTTATATATTCTTAAAATCATTTATTTTACTCTAACATGTTTCTGGCTTCTTGTATTCACAGAATGTTAATGATGTTAATTAACACTCTCTGAAAACAGCAAGAAGCCAGTAATATGTAAGAGTAAAATAAGTTGTTTAAAGAATATAAATCTTTTTATGGACCTATTCATTTTAATGAACATATAATTTGGCATTAAATAACCAACAAGGCTTGATATACCATAAAACATAACCAAATAAATCAAAACCAAACCTGAAGTTCTGCAACGATTGCCCAGTCATTTTCTCTGGTTTTGTTCCAATTTCATGATGAATAAAATCTTTTATTTCCTCAGATGTGTGCAGCTTACTTTCAGGTATCATAGGAAGAAGTAATGACTGTTTTGGTGAAAGAGCCGGCCACAGGATGTCACCTTGCAATAGGTTTCGAGCATAAACCCACAAAGTTCACCATTCGAGGCTATGATACCAAAGGAAATGGCATAACTGCTGCTCAAGCATATACTTCTTACCTACGCAACACAACTCGCATGGGGACAATTTTAAATCCAGAGGATCATTTTACAAGATTCTGAATAATTGTTTTATGTTAAATTAGAAACAATAAAATCCTGGAACATTTAGTTTAGAAGAAATTTTTTTTTATAAAAACAATTGTTAGAGATGTTTTTATTTATAGGTGATAATATTACCCCTGAAGAAAATATTATGAAATTAGCACACTTAAAGGCTACTTTAAGGAATTAACTAAGATCTCTCCGCAGAGCTGAAATATATAGAAGACGAGGAAAAGAAAGAACTAAGAAGCGTTAATCATTGTTTGTTTTTCGCAGTAAGTAAACGAACAACAGAGACAAAAAAACATTTTTTGTTTAATAGTTGTAAGATTCCAACAAATCCAGGTCCAAAAGGAAAGAAGAAAAATGCCATACGCAGAATAACTAAAAAAACAGAAACAGTTCCAGAGATCGTGGCCCAAAAGGGAAAAGAGAATAGAGAAATTAAAAACTTATTAATAAACCCGGAGAATTAGGAGTTAAGGGTTTCGTAAACAGCTCTCTAAATTCCTAAGAAATATTGGCCAAATAGAAAAAAATACTATACACGGAAAAACCAGAAACAGCTAAAAATGGTTGTGGTGCAAAAGAAACAGTGAATGAAGAAATCAAATTAAAAACATGCCAAAATGGCGACAAAATCTAACAGTCGCAGGACATCGGTGTTAGAGTAAAGAATTCGTCTCCAGCCAAACTGATGGACTACGGCAAACATTAACACTGAGAAAGTTACAATCTAAAAGACCGGAAACAGGTAATCATTGGTCAAATAACATACTGACCACATATATAAACGACAAAACCAGAAGCTATGAAAAAAAGCAAGCAGTAGATAACGCAGGAAGTGCTGACAAACACTAATGTTGGGTGCAGTCTGAGACATGACCAGTCTTGGCTGGGTCACTTTATGGGGGGGAGTATGATGTAAAAAAAAAAGACCTGAAACCCCCAGTGAACTAAAGATATCACTGATGATGAACGATAGTTGATAGTCCGAAAAGACAACGCTATGAGCCGGCGGGGCTAGCACTCCTACTTAAAACTCCTTGAGGGAGTAGCTAAATGTAACTTCTAAAAATAATAAACTATGTCCCCCAAGGAATCTACGCCAAGAATATCAATTCAAAAACAGATCAAGTGGTCTCCAGCTAACAAAAGAACAAAATGGAACAGATCTGATGAAGATATAACTCAAATCGTTACAATAGCTGTTCAAAAGGTTCACATAGACAGGTAATTGCAGATATCAACAACAATAATCGTCAGCTTTGCATCCGAAAGATTCGCCTTTGTCAGCAGAAAAAACGCAGAAAATCTCTAGAAAAGCAAAAACCATAAGGCAACATAGAGAAATTAAGGAATGAATTAAGATGACTACAGAAATAGTTCAAGAAAGCCAACGAAGAAGAACGCCAACCACTGGCAGCGCTGCAGGCTATTTTAAGGAACCAACTAAGATCTCTCTGCAGAGCTGAAAGACACAGAAGACGAGGAAAAGAAAGAGCTAAGAAGCGTTAATCATTTATAACTAATTCCTTTGGGTCTTCTCGGCGATAAAAGAAATAGTCGACTCGAATGTGAAGAGGGCTAAATTAACACTTTTCTACAATACCATGAGCGATGATACAATACCAGGAACCCGATGATAACTTCTCGATAAACCCAGCGCCTACTGCCACAAAATTTGAACTAAGAAAACCAAATTTGAAGGAAGTCCAAAACGTTAAAGCCGCTAGATCAGTACAGCTCCGGCCTTGGTGAGTTACCATACAACGTATATAAGCGTTGTCCAAGTTTACTCTGCCTTCTATGGAAGACCATAAGAGTGACCAGACGAAGAGGAAAATCGTCGACCAGTAGGGGTTTACAGAGTGTATATATATTCCAAAAGAAGAGAACTCAAAAACAATTGAGCAATTCAGCCATTTCACTACTAGACATACCGGGCAACGTTCTCTTCAGCATCCTAAATAGACGATTATCAATCTTCCTATCGAAGAATAAATACATTGATGCATTGGTACAAAAGGTTGGTATCGCTACAATGACAGGCCGTGTAGAACACAAAATAATAACCACAGATTATCAGAGAAGCAAAGGAAGGTAAAGGCGACTTCGTAGTTTTGTGGTTAGACTTCGCAAACACTTTCAGGTCCATTATACACAAACTGACTGAAGGATCGTTGCGAAAACAACATATACATAGTAAGATATACTATCTAATAATGGACTATTATAGTTATTTCAAAGAGTCGCTAACGGTCCGAAAGCATCGTCATGGCATAAACTCGAATGAGGAATTATTACTGGCTGCACCATTTTAGCTCTAAATATGGTAACCAAGTTGGAAAAAAAACAGTGTTGAGGATCCATGACAAAAACCAGATTATGGCAGCTCTCAATAAGTGTTTACAGTGTAAGGAGGTGCCCGTGGTGTAATGGTTATCGTCGTTGGAAATAGACACGGCAACACGAGTTCAAATCCTGGACGAGACTGATTGCATTTTACATAGCACTAATACCCTTGGGAAAGGCATGAATCCAATTATTCTCCCTCCAGCTATGGATAAATAGTAGGGCAGACTAGGTTCTTCAGTCTTGGTGAGGCGACTAGTCTAGGAGAAGGAAAACTCTCAATTCAAACCTGTTAAACTTCTCTTAAAAATTGACCTTGTGTCATATCCTGCCCGAGCGGAGGGGTTGGTAAATATGAATAAGTGTTTACATGGACGATTTGACATTAACAACATATTCAGTTCACAGAAGTTAAAGGATATTAAAAGGGCTTAAAGAGATCCTGTCATGGACAAGAATTCAATTTAAACCAGCAAAATGAAAATTAAAAAAAAAAAAATCAAACTGATAAATTTTGATTCACATTAGTGGATAAAACAATACTAACAATCCAAGTAAAAAAAAAAACAGTAAAAAGCCGGAGAAACACAGTGGCGACCTTGACATATAGTTATATAGAGTCGATAGATCAGGTTCTCCTGGACGATTTAAAGCCTAAATATAACTGTATTACCAAAGATATTGTGGCCTCTTTTAATGTACGAGGTACCGATAACAGCAGTAATAGTAATGAATAGGAGAGTCAGCAACTACCTGTGACGATGGTTTGGTCTTCCAAGATGCCTAAAAAGTGCAGCACTGTATGGAACGTCAAACGAACTGTTATTTCCAATTAACGAACTCTCTGAAGAATTTGTGGTAACGCGAACCAGAGAAATCATCTAATACGGAGATTCACGTGACCACAAAATGGCAACAGCAGGAATCGAAGTAAATACAGCGAGCGTTCCAGTGGATTAAGGCCGCGGAGGAATGTCTGAGACTATAAATCTTCGTCGGTATAGTCACTACAGGACGAGGAGGATAGGAGGTACTACCCAAAAACCACAGGTCGACCAAACTAAAGCAAAAAAAAAACAAAACAAAAAAAACCTAATCTCTTCCAGGAAGAAGTAGGAGCAGAAATAGAAGACATGGATCAGCAAAATGATTAATCTGAGCCAGCAAGGAGCTGGAACGAAGTCGGAAAAAAGCCAACAGAGGAAACTAACATCGTGGAATATAGAGATTTGACTTCAGTCGTATCAAATTTCTACTCCAAGTTGTTCACAATACATTACAATGCTGTGCCCAATAAACCTATATAGATGGGGAAGTATAGATAATTCATCGTGTCAGCTCTGTGAAGGAAAAGGATCTCTGCAAATCTTATTTAGCAGTTGTAATAAGGCGCTGAATGAGGAATGTTACCGTTGGTGCTAAAACCAATAGCAGATGTGGTAACTGGAGCAATACATATAAGCGAATATCATCCCGATACGCAAATGAAATTCTTAAATCAAGGAAAAAAAAAACATCGCTCAAAAACAAGTACAAGAACAAACTGTCTTTTAACGGCGGAGGACTGGCAATTCAAAGTGGTCATAGCGAATGTTTGTTTTTTCTTACAAATTGCAAAGACATCACTGCGACCGAACATGATTATCTTCTCAAACTCTAACAAACGGAATAATGTGTGAGTTGACAATGCCATGAGAGGATAGTATTGAAGAATCAGATGAGAAGAAATTCTCAAAATACTACCACCTAATATTAGAATGTAGAAATTAGGACTGACCAGCATAATCTGAACTCGTAGAAGAAGGAGTAAAGGGTTTCGTCGACCACTCTCTAAATTTCTAAGATATGTAGGTTTAGTAGAAAAAGGAAACACCATACAAAGAAACAGCAAAAAAATGGTTATGGCTCAAAAGAAACAGTGAATGAAGTAATTAAATGAAAAACATACAAAAATGGCGGTAAAATCAAATCGTCGCAAGACGTTTTCAGCTGAACTGATACACTAACGGCAAACATTCTTAGTGGAAGTTACTATCTTAAAAGACGGAAAACAGATAATCATTGGTCAAATAACGTACTGACCACATATATAAAGGATGAAACCGGAAGCTATTTAAAAAAAAAAGCAGCAGCTGGATAGAGGTGACACCGGAAGCGCTGATAAACACCGACGTAGTCGGAGACATGATCAGTATTGGCCTGGTCATTTGAGCGATGGGGCGTGATGTTGAAAAGATCCGAAACCTCTAACGAACAAAAACATTACTGATGCATCCGATCGCATCCCAGATATGTATTTTACAAAAAAGACCACGTTCTTGCTGCATAAAATATCAATTAAACAAACTTGATGAAATTATTTAAATTAATGACATAATTTTTTTCTAAGTCATTCCGTGAAATCCTGGATAATTTTTTCATTCCACAAAGAGAAAATTTATTTGAAGTCATTTTAAAGACGATAATGCTTCTTGTTGTTGAACAAAAGCGATAAAAAAATTTTTCGTCAGGAAAAGAATATAAAATCAATGACATGACCAGGGAATACTTCGGATTTAAATCCAGCTGAAAAATTTGGATGGAAATTTTAAAAATAATCCATGAGGGCGCTCCATCCACCAAAAAGATCTAATAGCTACCAGTGGGGAAAGTTGGGACCACTTTGAAAAAGAATATTACTTTATATTAGAAAATCCCTGCCTGAGAAAAATGAAATTTGTCGTAAAAACTCGAGGAGGGACAACTAAGTATTTTTTTTTCAATTATGTCATTTCTTTCCATAATATTGAGGAGCCCACTTGGCTGGGGCTGTTGAATACACCGATTGTATCTCTGCAGAGAAGTAAGACCCGCCAACACACACACACACACACACACACACACACACACACACACACACACACACACTATGGGTATCCTCGACATGACACTAGACTATAGGATGGTCAGGCTCCAGTCCTGGAGCTTTGGAATGATTGATATTAAATTGAATTGTTTACATAACCGCAATACTTGGCGCCATGCAAACGAATGAGTAATGTTAAATAGAATGATTAGTGGTAAATAGCACTTAATAGTAGCATGAAGGATACTGCATCTTGAAACACCTTAACTAAGTGCCTATATTGAATTAATGGTATTACATAGAAATATCTAGAACCATTTAACTGTTCAAATGAATGAATCGGGTTAACTGGAATGATTAATGTTAAAATAGGAATACCTGTAACCACTTCATTGTTTGCAAACGAATGATGAATATTAAATAGAATTATTAGTGATAAATATCAATGATTGAAACCATTTAACTGAGAAGAAAGAAGATGGTTGGTTGGTTGGTTAGATTTAATGGCATATCAACCTTTGTAGGTTATTAAATAGTCAGTTCGATTTCAAATAATTCAGTTTAGCATCAGTACACAGTTTAGCTTGAAATGGAAGTGTTTTTGATTGGTTTGGTTTGGTTTGGTGGGTTTTATGGCATATCAACCTTTGTAGGTTATTTAACGCCAAATCCATTTTTATGTAAATAATCTGTTCTTTTTAAAACAATTCAGTTTAGCATAAGTACACAGTTTAATTGTCAAAAACATTTCTATTTCAAACTATTCAGGCAGTTATATATAACAATTCAGTTAAGTGTAAATACAGTTTTGATGTCGAAAAACAGTTCTATTTCAAATAATTCAGTTAATCATAAGCACGCAGTTTAAATGTAAGTACGGTTTAATTGTCAAAAACATTTCTATTTCAAGCTATTCAGTTTACGCAAAAAGAATTCAGTTTAACATATGTAGGCTGTTAGTTCTATTTAACCCATAGATAGGACCCTTATCAGGTGCTACCACTCCGGGCCAGAGTGGACCTGGGAGAGATGGCAATGAAGGGGTACTCCGCATTCCCCAAAGCTCCAGCACTGCTGGAACGTCACCATCAGATTGTTTAGTGTCATATCCAGGACATTCGTTGGGGGGAGGTTCTTACCCCTATGCAGAGAAGCAGTCGGTGTATTCTACTGCTCCAGCCGACTGGGCAAGAAGAAAAAAGAGCCATACATTATTGTGTGCGACTATAGTCGAGGGTGACCCGAAGGCTCCCTTTTCAATAGCTACTACACCAAGGTGTCGGGGAGGGCGCTACTCCTTCCCTGGATTGCTCCACTTTACCCTTGATCCGTACCTTATAATGCTGAGTGTTAAGCAAGGAGGCATCAAGTACCATTTTTTGAATCTTTGGTATGACACGACCTGGGATTGAACATAGGTCTCCCGGGCCATTGGTGAATACTCTAACTGCTAGATCAATGTCCGGTAGTCTCAACCATTGTAGGTTGTTTAATGACAAATCCATTTTTATACATATAAACAGTTCTATTGCAAACAATTCAGTTTAGCATTAGTACACAGTTTAGTTTTATTTTGACCCATAGATAGGATCCTATCAGGTGCTGCTACTCCAAGCCAGAGTGGATCTGGGAGCGATGGCAATAAAGGGGTTCTCTACAATCCCCAAAGCTCCATCATTACTGGAGCCTTACGATCAGATTGTTTAGTGTCATATCCAGGACACTCGAAAGTAAAGAAGAAAGCAAGAAGAAAGAAGAGCAATACCTTATTGTGTGCAAACAAATAAGATCTAACTCATTTGAAAATAAAATTACCTCTCAATCGGGGGTATCCACGTAGTAGAATGGTTAAAGCGCTGGACTGCAGAATCGTAATTTAAGCGAGTTGGAACTCCACTTACGCTATAACGTTTACTTTCAAGACAAATACCCTTGGGAAAGGTATGAACCCCCTTATCCTACCAGCTATGGGTTAAATAGTACCACTATTGTTCTTCTTGAAGGATGGCTTAGGAATTAAATAACCTACGAAGGTTAATATGTTAAACCAAAGAAACCAAACCTAATAAATCATACATGTGTAACCATTGAAAAATCTGGAAACAAATGATTGTTGAATTAGATTGTTACTGTTACATGGAAATACCTTGAAACCATTTAACTGTGTACAAAAATGATCTCTGGCTTGTTTTAAAATATTATCTACAAAATATACGTTTACAGATCATATGTGTGTGTGTGTGTGTGTGTGTGTGTGTGTGTGTGTGTATAAACAGGATTTGGCTTTAAATAACCTACAAGGGTTGATGTGCCATAAAACCAATATTGGGTTATTCCATACTTTTTTCTTTGCATAACTTGGAATAATTATAGGATTAAATTAGATAATTTAATCTAGTTTGTTTAAGGGATATACACATATAAGGGACACACACACACACACACACACATATATATATATGTATATGGAGTTTTATGTGCAGTTATTAAAAATGTATGTTTTGTTTGTAATTAGTTTAATTCCTAGTACTAGGGTGAGTCAAAAGTTTTGCAATATTTTGATGACGTGATACTCTATTCGGCAGCTCCGAATGCCTTTGCCGAGGTTGTGAAGGTGACGAACCATACAGTACTGTGAAGATACCAAATTTGCCTGATACTTTCCAAGTGCTACGCGCAGGATTTAGTTATATGGCTTGGAGCACGGCCTCGGATTCCACGGTTTGAAGCCTACCTGAGTTTGCTTGATTTTCGAGGTTCTTACAACCCAAGCAAAATTTCTTGAACCATCTGGTTACTGCACCGTGATCAACTGCCCCTTCACCTTTCCCTCAACAAATGTTTTGGTTGGTTACCAGGTTTTATGGCCCATTTTGAACTTGTAAAGTATAAGATCCAGAATTAGACTCAGTTGCACATTCATCTCTACGACTTTCAAATCCCACATAGAGTGAAGCAATGCGCAACGTGACAGCACACTAACTACCTCTATACTACCAACAACAGCAGGTAACTCTCAAGGCTGGAACTGCTTCAGTCACATAATATATCCGCTACAAACTAGCTCGTACTAAAATTGGGCAATTTTATTTTTACTTACTGTAGTAAATAAAAAAAACAAAGCATCTAAGTGAACAACCCGAAGAGTCCTTAATTTTTTTGTCAGCAGTTGTACAACGTGAAATAACGATACAACATGTGTCATTTGGATTATGTGTTTCGTGCTCTAAAGATACGACTTTCTTGAATGATCACTTTGTGCGATCAGTTTTTGAAGATTGATATGTTTTTGTTTCCCAAGAGTGGTAAGTGACTTGTAGGAAGTTTTAGTTTAGTTTTATTGATATTGAATCGCTTCTTTCTGATTGATATTCCCCCGACGGAAAATAAATAAATGAACTTAGGTCTCACTTGGATGGAATCAATACATTTCATGTATTTGTTAGTTTAGTCTCAACTCCTCTCTCTCTCTCTCTCTCTCTCTCTCTCTCTCTCTCTCTCTTAATCAGGAGTGAATTTATTTAGGGTTCTTTACTACTGATAAGCCTACATACATGGTTCGATCCAAAAGTTCCAGAACTTCTCAAATATCAAGCAAATGGTACCGGGGAGCGAATAGATAAGTTATCAAAAAAGCCAGCGAGTTGTCTTCAACATATCGTCTAGAATGCAAAATGGTCAAGCATCCCGGACCGAGTTTTATCGCGGTCATCAGTGATCAGCCATCTAAGTGGTGACCGTGGCTGACCGGAAGATGTCTCTCATCCGAGACGGAAACTGGTATCTAGTAATCTGTGAACCCCAATAAAAGACAACAGATTTTCTGATTCTGCTACTTTTTTCTCTTGGCTGGGATATGAGGAGACAAACTTTCGTGTGAACGGACAACGAATCAAAGATTAGAGAAAAGTCAATTCCTAAAAGATTAAAGAAGCTAGACAACATGTTGCGTCCATTATCCGTTTCTTCCGGCCTCTACGGCCTCAAAAATTGAATGGAGTGAATAAAGCAACAGAGGTCCTAACGTTTCAAGCAAGTAGTGTTTTTGTGTTGGTAGGGAATTTCCTCCTACCACTATTTGACAATTTGCCATGGTCGATAGAGTAGGGATCGGTGACTAGGCAACATTCCTCAGAGTCAAAGCAACAACCTTTCGGCTTGAACGTTATTTTGAAGAAGACAGACGTGACTCAGAAGACAGACGTGACCTGGAGAGTGGGACAGGTAGAAAGCGACGATTGTTTTGGTGCATCCGAAAAACTCGCCTATTTTTCAACGCATTGTGAAAAGACTCGTTATAATGTTGGAGCAATCAGTTCCTATCGGGCGACAGTTTATGTCATTTGCGTTAAACATTCTTTATCAGACGCCTCAGTAAATTACTCATTGAAGGTCTGAAGGGGATGTATTAGGGTAGATAACTCGGCGCTGAAGGACAACTTGACCTTCGTCCTCCTACAGTGCGAATTTCTCTCAAAAGAAATCGTTTGATACATTACATTATTGCCGTAGGCTCTGTTGCAAGATTTCCGTGACTTATTTCTCGACTTCAATGCTCAGTTTGAGGTTTGCTTTCGGTTGATATTTGATGTATACCTCAAAATCGCACATTATAACGTGAACGTAGTCACACGAGTCTGAATAAATCCAGCATGATGCCACGAAGATTACTGCTCCCTTCCTGCTGTATTACTGTTCGTATTATCCCACGAAGCCCTGAGGTAGAGCCTTGGGACAATACTATGCACGTTATCTTTGGGAGAATTCGTTTGTTTTCATAATTCACGGATTAGTAATTAAGATACAGTAATGTTAGTTGATTTTTATGACTGCATCGCAGAAAAAAGGTTGAAAGAAAGAAAGAAAGAAAGAAAGAAAGAAAGAAAGAAAGAAAGAATGATTATAAAAAGAAAGAAAGAAAGAAGGCTACGACACACATGATTATTAATCATTGAAAGAAAGAAAGAAAGAAAGAAAGAAAGAAAGAAAGAAAGAAAGAAAGAAAGAATAATCATAGAAAGAAAGAAAGAAAGAAAGAAAGAAGGCTACGACACAAAAATAATCATAAAGAAAGAAAGGAAAAAAGAAAGGGAAAGAGAAAGAGTTATGACAAAAAAATTATCATATAAATAAATAAATAAATAAATAGAGAGCGCTACGACACAAAAATAATCATCGAAAGAAAGAAAGAAAGAAAGAAAGAAAGAAAGAAAGAAGGCTAAAACACAAAATTAGTCACAAAAAGAAATAATGAACGAATGGTTGAAAAAAGATAAACTTAAATAAGAAAGAAAGAAAGAAAGAAAGAAAGAATATCCTAAGCCTTCAAATTAAAGAAAAACACGGAAATTAAAGAAAACAACCGAGTGATAGAAAAAAAGTAAGGGAAAAGAGGCAAAATAAAAAAAATGATTAAGGATTTTTAAGAGTCAAAGAAAGAAAGAAAGAAAGAAAGAAAGAAAGAACTACTTTATTAAAAAGAAAAAAAAAACAATCCTCCTCAATATTTCAACCATATTGGCAGCGCAAGAGGCGGCTCAAATGTCGGTTACCACGTGGTAAATCTAAACTTGAGCCTAATTCCCGAACGGGATTAGATTTTTCGCAGGTTTTCTAAGTAAACAAGCATTTTGCAAATTCAACACTTGAACTTGGATTCAGTTTCGAATGAAAACATATTTTTTGTGAGAAAATGTTGAATGAGACCTTGAAATTATTTTGACAGTTTTAAAACTAAATCATGCTCGATTTCACCTGGAAAAAAAGAAGAAATAACGACACGGAGGAACTAGAAAATTATAAATATTACCAGACGTTACATTTGCAATTATTCACTGAATATAAATATTATTTTGTTTGTATTCGACGAATTTTCACTTTCCTCTCCCCGTCGGACTAAGTTGGTCTCTCTAGAGTTCAACAATCAAGTTCTTCAATTTCTTCTTTTTTTTTTTACTGGCAAGGTCGAGATATATCTCCGGTTTTGCACTTTCTTCCTGTGATCTGCTAGAAAAAATAACATTCAATATAGCAAATGTTCTCTTTGTTCACGAAGATTAAACCCAATTTCCTGGCCTGAAGTAGATGATCTGCTTACATTTCAAAACCTCATTGAATGTTAGTTTTCCTTTCTCTAGGGCAAACCAAGGATACTGTTTTTATGTATGGTCAAATATTTTTTCCCAGCGAATTATTCACTCTAGAAGTAACTCGTGGTCTTTACTGGAGTCCGAAAGCCCATTCGGCTGGGGCTGTAGAATACACCGATTGCGTCTCTGCAGAAGGGTAATACCTCCCTACCACCAACGAGTGTCCAGAATATGACACTAAACAATCTGATGGTGAGGCTCCAATAATGCTGGAGCTTTGGGAAATGCAATGTACCTCTTCATTGCCATCGCTCTGGCCCGGAGTGGTTGCACCTGATAGGATCCTATTTATGGATCAAATAGAACTGTTTGACATTTAACCTGCGTGCAAACAAATGACTCATGCTGAATTGAATTATTAGAAATAGAACCGTCCTCTCACCTTCATATTCCTCAACTTTTTAACAAAGTCTTGGTATTCCTCGTATTTTCCTTTGTTTAATTCTGTGCTCTGCAAGAATGTCAAAGTTTACACACTGACATATTTGTTTCTTCTTGTTTATCTCAACTTGGTCTGGTCTTCTGGTTGGGATTGACTGATCCGTTTTTATTTCAAAATCCCCGAGAATTTTTTTCAGTATCTTGAAACCAGGATTCAGTTCTGTACAGAGATTTTCTGATCGCAATCAACCGATTCAATCAGATAAGCTGATCAAGATGGTCTTTATTTAGCTATTCATTTCCGTGAACATGGTTTGTTTCTCAATTTGCTGTCACTCACACTTCCCAACTGTGTTGATGAATATCAAGAGGTACAGCGTTTTTTAATGGACGAATCTAATGACACACCTCTGTTTCGTATGTACTCGGGTGTCAGACGTAACTTCGCTTAACTACCGCTGAGCTGCAGTCTACAAGACAAAAATTGTGATTTATGAGAAAGATGTTTCAGCCTCTTCTGTCATAGCACCAACATTCCCTCCTCATATCGTGGGCTACTAAAATAAAACCGGAGGAATTAATTTGGGGGCTACTCTCTTAATTTAATTTTACTGCAAAGAGCTATAGTAGCCTATCAATGATTGGTTGATATCAATGATTGATTGATTGATTTTAAGGGCTATTTTACGCCGAGAGGTTAATGAATCGCGTTCATTGTACGTTCATAGTTGTATTTTTGTGTAGTTGTTTCTTTTTTTATTTTATTTTTCTTACGATCTGATCAAATACGAATCATTTTTAAACGTCTATTTGATCCATAGATGTGGCCCTAACAGTTACTACAGATCCTGCTTAGAGCGGACGTTGGAAATTATAGTAATGAAGGGGTACTTAACATTTGCCAGATCTCCAGAATTGGAGCCACACTATCTGATTCAGTTTCGTGTCATACCCAGGACACCCATTTTTTGAGGGGTCTTGCCCTCCTGTGGAGGGAATGCAATCTGTATTCTAAGCTCTGTCGACAGGATACTTTTTTTTAAATCATAGTCTCATAACTTGTGTTTCTAGAAGTCCGGAACGTTTGCGACAGACAGACACAATTACACTGATGTAAACGGCTTAGCCCTTAGAGACAGTGCAATAAAATACTGTTCAATGAACAATGAATGGAAAAAGCGCTCAAAGTATTTCAAACTGTGATGAGACCTGTTTGTTTTTTTTTATGTCTGAGGAAGGACGACAAGCGGTGTCTAAGGTTACCAATCATCTCGG
Source organism: Sepioteuthis lessoniana (assembly GCA_963585895.1). Classification (NCBI taxonomy): domain Eukaryota; kingdom Metazoa; phylum Mollusca; class Cephalopoda; order Myopsida; family Loliginidae; genus Sepioteuthis; species Sepioteuthis lessoniana. The sequence continues at coordinate 52,117 of CAUZXS010002702.1, forward strand.
GCAGGTGTGCTGTGATAAAAGAAACCAGCCGAGGAGAACGATTGAAAACAAAAACTAATGAATATAGCTACTAAAATAAATAATGAATGAAGGTAGAACAAATCTCCGGTGCCAGAGGTTCTAAGAGTATCATTCTATGCTGCAGTAGACACGCGACAAAGAAAAGTATGAAAATGGCGTCAATCATAAATCTGTTCGAGTGAAAACTCTGACTGAGATTGAAACTTAATTAAGGCCTCAATCATGAGGATTATTGCTACTGGGCTTTGTAAAATGGTTCTCAAATTGAATTGAAAACATTACTTTCAGGCTAGAAAAAGCTGAACCCAACCTCTTGTTCCACTGTCAGTCTTCCTGACCGCAGTTTTGTCTCAGACCATCCTCGTGAGTAGAATGAGTTGGTGAGTGAGTAAAATGTCAGTTCACCAATGATTAACTCGCCTACTCTGAAGTAGAAAAATAATAGCTATATCCTTTAGCGGACTCGACTAATTGAAAAGCCTGTGTCTCTATTTTGTATACTTGTTGTATCAAGGTTTTTATAAATAAATAAGTACTTTAGAAATCATGGTTGTATTTCCCCAACCCCTCCACCACGAGCAGAATGCGATACAAGGTCAATGTTGAACAGAGTACAGTTTGTTTTAATTCAAAGGTTTCCTTTTCTTCGACTGATTGCCTAACCAAGGCTAAAGAACCCAGTGTGCCCTACTATTTACTCATAGCTGGGTATAGAAGAGCATTAATGGGATTATTTATTTAAAGAAGGTTTCAGTGGTTGATTGATTGGTTGATTTTAACGGCATGTCGACCCATCTGGGGTTATTTTATGCTCAGAGGTTAAAGAATTGCATACGTTGTACGTTTATATTTACCTTTTTTTGAGTAGTTTCTTAAGTTCTTTTTTGCACACAATTATATGATATCTGGTATTTTTATCGAATATAAATTCGATATCAAGATGACTGAGCGCTTCTGGCAAATGCACCTGCCCAAGCCGAAACCCGGCTACATAGTCCAGAAAGAGCTGTTGCTAGCATAGGCCTCCATGTCAATGCACACAAGACGAAATATATGTGCTTTAATCAAATAGGCGACATCTCCTCACTAAACGGTAGCTCTCTGAAACTAGTAGACAAGTTCACCTGCCTAGGAAGCAGTATCTCATCAATCGAGACAGACATCAACATGCGACTAGCAAAGGCATGGACAGCTATCGATAGCCGATCGGTCATATGGAAGTCAGACCTGACCGATAAAATGAAACGCAGTTTTTTTCCATCCGCGGTCGTGTCGATACTGCTGCATGGATGCACTGCCATGACGCCAACTAAACGTATGGAGAAAATGCTTGACAGCAACTACACAAGAATGCAAAATTGAAAAGTCCAGGAGGAAGCACCCCGCAAAGCAGCAGCTGTACGGCCACTTGCCACCCATCATGGAAACTATCCAAGTTAGACGAACCGGGTATGCAGGACACTGCTGGAGAAGTAGGGACGAACTCATAAGTGACGTACTCCTGTGGACCCTTCACATAGACGAGCAAAGGCAGGATGACCAGCTAAAACCTACATACAACAGCTCTGTGCCGATACAGGATGTAGTCCTGAAGACCTGCCGGAAACAACAGACGATAGAGAAGGGTGGCGAGAGAGGGTCAGGGATATCCGTGCTGATGGCGCTGATGATGATATGATTTCAAGGGATATCCGTGCTGCTGATGATGATAATATGATTTCAAGAGTCAGGATGTAGTCTAGAAGACCTGCCAGAAGCGATGGATGATAGAGATGAATGGTGAGAGAGAGAGAGAGAGAGAGAGAGAGAGAGAGAGAGAGAGAGTTAGGGAAATCCATGCTAGCATCACGACATGATCATGATGATGATATGATTTCAAGTAACTAATAATAATACTTTGTCAAGTGTAGCCTTAAATAATTCTTCTTGATATAAATAATTTGCATATAGTGAAATGGTCTCAAGTATTTCTATCTAACATCAATAATTCTATTTAGTCATTATAATTTTTTGGACACAGTTATATGTTATCAATTTTTCGTATCTAATATAAATAATTTTCTGACAGACCTATTTTACCCAAAGATGGAACCCTCACAGGTACTGCCTCTCACAGTCAGAGTAGAACTGGGAGTAATGGCAATGAAAGGATAAACTATGCTTCTAAGAGCCTCAAAACTGGAGCCTTACCATATCTACGACACCTCTTTTTTGTTGGGAAGGTCTTACCCTTCTGCAGAGGATACAGTCAGCGAATTATAAACCTCGCATAACCAAGGCATAATCATATAGAGATTTTTATTTAGCTGGGCTATATTTTCTACTGAACTAAATAAGAGAGACATTCAGTAAATATCACATTTACTATGTTGGTTATGACCTGCAAGTACCTATTGAAATATTAAGTTTAGCCTTGTCCTGTAAAGAGCTAAAATAGTGAGAAATCCAATAAAGATTACACTTGCTATGTTGACTATGATTTACAAATACTAATTGAAATATTAAACTTAATTCTTAAATATTCTTAAATATTAAGTTCAATTCTTAAATATTAAATTTAATTCTCAAATATTTTTATATGTTAAATTTAATTCTTAAATATTTTTGAATATTAAACTTAATTCTTAATTATTTTAAAATATCTAAACTAATTTTTCGAGAATTTAATGACTTTAGTAAATAGCCCCACCAAGATCAGTTCCCGCAAAAGGCATGAGATTTTAATCTAAAGTTCCACTAAGTAGACTTCAATTTATACAAAACAACACAATCCTTCATAGTTTATGGTTTATTTTCCCATAAAATCTACGATCCTCATAGTGATTAAATACATTTGAACCATTTAAAAACCGAATAATCCTAATATTCATTCATTGACCAACAGTCATGATTTTTTAGCGTCTCACCTTTCCAGTACAAGACTAATAGGCCAAGCGAACCTTTTATAATTTCATCGCATGTTTTCCAACAATTAATTTTCAACTCGGGTGGAATTGGTTGAGAATTATGTTGGATGGTTACTTTGAATGAATAATTGGGGCGGGGTTGACAAGCACATTACAACTTGTAAAATAGACATTCTGATTTATAACATTTTGCTCTTTTCTTTCCGATTCTCTCTCTCTTTTTCCACTGTTTTCTATTTCTCCATGATCCCTATCTACAATTTGTCTCCTGAATTTAATTCCGGGTGGATAAACGCAATGTCATGGTGGAAAGGAATGTACCCTTGATTCATTTTGTTAATGTATACATATAAGTTGTTTTTTTTTGTGTGTGTGAATGTGTTTTTTTGTTAGTTTATTGCTAAGTCATTGGACTTTAAAAAGTTAAGTGCTTTACCCCCGTCAATATGACTGAGTATAATAAGAAAAAATGTCGTTCTTGTTCTTTGGTTTTCATGTTTTTTTTTGTATGTTTTTTGTCTTTGTTTTTGTTTTCCCTTGAACATAAGTTTCATGGCATTTTGTGGACAAGATTTGTAAGCGAAAGAGCAATTAATGTTTCTCTATCAACTGGCCCAATGGCTAAAAGTTTGAATGTCCATAACACGACAAAGAAAATTATTTCAGTTTTAGCTAAAACTTGCCCAATCCTATCCTTATCATACAGGAAACAATCTTAACACTTCTTTGACTAGTTCCTTTATAATTTTAAAAGTCACCATCTGTTCACTATACCTTTTAACATATGATTGGAATCTTCCCCAAGTGATCTCTGTAATATCAGTTCTGCCTTTCTAATAAAGATACTCCCATAGAAATATAAACATTTTTATTGATTTCATGCGGGAGATTCCAAGAATGTGATGACCGCCTTTCTAATAAAGATACTCCCATAAAAATATAAACATTTTTATTGATTTCATGCGGGATATTCCAAGAATGTGATGACCGCCATGATGATAGGCATGCAGATTGTTTAAGATTATATCATAAAGGCACCCCAATAAGGGTTTTAAATTTTTCTCTTTTCTGAACGATTACATATGTATGTAAATCTATTGATTTTCCTTGTATAGTATCTTAAGATTGGCACGTGTATAAAACAAATTTCAAGTGATGAAAAGCTCTGATCTTAAAATGTTATATATGTCTAAATTTATGAGATGAAGCTTGATAATTGTTATTACTTAGAATATTTGGTCTAATGACCTCATCTTTATTGTTATACTCACGACGTTTCGGCCGATATATTCTTTGGCCTTCTTCGTGTATTTCATGTCGAACTCGGGAGCCTATACAGAAACTTGAATTGAAGCTTTTATTTGATCCATGCGGGTAGACTATTCCAATTCTGTTAACCATGACCGAGTAGAAGTGTTAAGTTATAGAAAATGTTTCTTGTTATTCTTTTCTGTAGTTGGGAATATATATATATATATATATATATATATATATATATATATATATATATATATATGTTCTAGGAAATATTAAAAATTTCTCGGTCGGTCCAAAGAGAAAATGATTTAGAGTCTTAAAACGTATAAATTTCAAGATTCATGCTGTTGTTTCTCAAATAAATGTTTAAAAAAATCCCTGTTTGGGTCAATAATAATCTACAAAAGATAAAATATATTTAATAAAAAATAAAGATTGAATTGCATAAAATAAAATCTAATTAGAATTTATTTAATAAAAAATAAAATTCATATGATAAATAATTCTAAAAACAAGTCTATGAGATGTTCTTCTTGTTTGGGGTCAATAATAATGTACAAAAAATAAAATATATTTAATAAAATATACTTAAAAAAGATTTTTCAATTATTTATCAAAGTTAATTTTAAAGATGTTTATCAGTTTTTATTAACATTATTATATTAAAGAAACCAAAACCAAATGAACATCTGACCAATGTGTTAATATTGTTGTTCAAAAAATGGAATAATTTAAGATAAAAAAAACAAAAAATTGGCCTAGTGAGTAGAGTGTTCGCCAGTGGTCCGGGAGACATGAGTTCAATACCAGGTCGTACCATACCAAAGACTTTAAAAATGGAACTTGATACCTCCTTGCTTAACACTCAGCAATATAAGGTACGTATCAAGGGTAAAGTGGAGCAACCCAGGGAAAGGAGTAGCGCCCTCCCCTACACCTCGTTGTAGAAGCTATTTGAAAGGGAGCCTTCTTGTCACCCTCGACTACAGTCGCCAACTTTACTTTATATATCAACGTTTAGTTACATGTTGGTAAAATAATATTTTTGCTACTGCATCAACAGATTAAAAAGTACACTTTTTACTTGCAGCTCTAAATAAAGAAAAAAAAAATGAACGTTGATAACTTTAACAAAGTGAAAGAAGATACGGATAAGAATATCTCTACTGGTGGCCCTAAACATTCAAGTTCAGAGTTATCGCAAAAAGTTGAGTGTCAAGAAACAAAATGGCTAATCTGTGAGATAAAGAGTTGTTATTTATAAGAAAGAAAGAAAAGCAATAAAGAAAATAAAGAAAAACAACGAGAAGACAAAACGCAACGAAAAAGAAAGAAAGAAAGAAAGAAAGAAAGAAAGAAAGAAGTGATCTAAAAAAAGAAGCAACAATAGGAAAGATTAAAGAAATAAATCTAGATGCAAGTTATTAGATATTGAGCGGAAAATATTTTGAAACTGATTTAAAGTGAAAGATAATATATATAAAAAAAAAGTCAAAGAAGAGAAGTCGAATTCACAAAAGAAAAATTTGGCGGTTCAGAGGAAGAGATAAGAAAATGTAAGAAATGCCAAAAGTAAAGAAAGATGAATTCTACAAAAGAAGAAGAAGAAGAAGAAGAAGAAGAAGAAGAAGAAGAAGAAGAAGAAGAAGAAATAGATCAAGTGAAGACATAAAGGAAGCAAGAAAGTGATAGAGACAGATTAAAAGATGTAAAATCAACTTTTTTTTAACGAAGGAAAGACAAAACTGGAATGAAGAAGAAATAGCAAAATAGAGAAAGCGAAAAAGAGTAAGATAATAAGGGGAGTGTCAAAGAAAAAAAGAAAGAAAAGAAAAGGAAAACGAGAACAGGTGAAAAAAGAAAAGAAAAGAAAAGAAAAAAAAAAGCAGAAGGAAATGCGCGGGAAAAAATGAGTGAAAGGAAGAAAAAGCAAAGGAAGCCCGGAAAATATCTAGTAAACAAACAAGAATGAAGAGAAAGGGGTTGAAAGAAGAAGAAGAAGAAGAAGAAGAAGAAGAAGAAGAAGAAGAAGAAGAAGAAGAAGAAGAAGAAGAAGAAGAAAGTCAATGTTGAGCCTCGGAGAATCGAGTGAGGATAGAATGGGTGAAAAGTGCGTGGTTTAGAGTTGTAGAAGATAAAGTATACGCTTCACTGCATTGGGGAAAGACACAAAAATAAAATGCCGAGCGTGAGGTAGAAAGAAGGAAAGAAAAAGAAATGCTATGTTAATCTAAATGCAAGAGAGGAATTCTAAGCGAATAACCCGGCTTTAGTAAGCATAAAATATCTCCCCAACTCACACTACCATCAACAACGCAGGTCGTTTTACTCCAGACTACCACCAGCTCCCCTTCTCTTCATTGAAGCGAATAGGTGACGGCCACCGACCATATAAAGCAGCACACAAACTGAGGAATGCTGAATATAATGCGAAATAAGACACGAGCATTCAGATTTAAAAGAGCTAGAAATACAAACGAGAAAGAAGGAGAACGAATAAGAAATAAAATAAAATTAAATTAAATAAAATAAGAGGAGGGAGGTGAAAACAAATATCAGGTTTAAAAGGAGAACAACCAATATGCAAAATGGCGAAAGAAATGCAAAAGAAAAAAAGAAGAAGAAAGAAAAAAAAAAGAATGCATGCAAAAAGTAAAATGAAAGAAAGCCAGAAGTAAAAGAGGGAAGAAGATGAAAACGGGAAAAAACAGTAAAACGTAAAAAGAAAAGTTAAAAGGAAGTTGATTAGATAGTGATAGATAGCTGACTCCTGCTGAAGTATCAAAAGGGACTTATATAATATTGAACAGGACAGACAATCAAGAAAGAGAAAAATTTTATCATAGTTCTTATGTTCCCGAAGGTTTTATTTTGCTGTTAGTTTATTAGATGATTTGATGAAAATACTTGTTGGTCTTGGTATAGTCAATCGTGTTATTTTTAAAGACTTATGGTCTGATTGTTTTTGCAAAAATAGTATTCCTTAATAAGCAGACCAATATTTGTTGGTTTAAATATGAATTAAGAAGTTTCTACGATTTTACTATGATAAATATTGCCATCGGTCAATATCATATATACAGAAAACAAATGAAAAAAAAAAAGACTTTTTCCCTAAAAAATGAGACATTTCTGTACAGCAAAAATGGTAGCAGAGCAAGAAAAAGTAAGGTCATATTCAGATTCAGCGCCCTCAGATTAGCTAAGAAAGATGTTTGTTGCCTCGACACCATTTCAAAATTTTTGTTGTTGACTAGTGTAATACTCTTGGGAAAGGTATGAATCCAATTATTCTCTATCCAGCTATGGGTAAATTGTAGGAGAGCCTGAGTTCTTTAACCTTGGAATGGCAACCAATCTAGAAGATAGAAAATCCTGAATTCAAACCTGTTTAACTCAACTTAAAATTTGACTTCGTGTTACATCTTTCTCGTGCAGAGGATTTGGGTAAATACATGCATAAATATGTGTGCGTTTATTTATCGTAATGTGTGTCTGTGTGCGCATGAACATATGTATGAGTACGTTTGTGTGTGCAGGCTTAAACTCTCTACAAATTGAAGCATATCCTTGAATATATTGTGATTTGCTGAGCTTAAATTTGACCCAAAATCAGTATTCGGTGTTTAGTGAGAATCGAACGCACGAACAATTATCACCTAGGTTTCGTTTGGTTTCTTTGTTTAATGGCATATCAACCTCTGTAGGTTATTTGGTTCCAAAGCCATCTTTCTAGAAAAACAGTAGTGGTACTATTTAACCCATAACTGAGAGGATAAGAGGGTTCATACATTTCCCAAGGGTATTTGTCCGAAAGTGAAAGTAATACATCGACTGGAGTTCGAACTGGTATATTACGATTCCATAGTCAAATGCTTTAACCATTACACCACGAGGACACTCCCTGAGCTGGCCTACCCAGTCTAGCTTGTTAGCGATTACGCCAGGTGAAGTACCCATGTCGTTATATATATATATATATATATATATATATATATATATATATATATATATATATATATATATATATATATATATATATATATATATATATATATATATATATATATATATATATATATATATATATATATATATATATATATATATATATATATATATATATATATATATATATATATATATATATATATATATATATATATAAAAGTCTTTGGTATGACGCGACCCGGGATTGAACCGGTCTCCCGGACCATTGGCGAACACTCTACCAATTAGTGTCTTAAAACATTATGTAAACTATATAAATTCTTATTTCTAGTCAGAATGAACCAATAAAAACTTGAACAAATGGTAAATTTAGGTTAAATTTGGCAACTACAAACTCTGAAAAGTCAGTGCATATTATATACGCAAGAACTTTTCACCAGGAATTTCATAGTCTTAAGTTAACTCAATGAAATTCCTGGGGAAAAGTTCTTATATATGTATATATATATATATATATATATATATATATATATATATATATATATATTTGTAGAGTTGATATCCTGTAAGAAAAACTATTCAAAAAGAACTGGTGATGAAGCATATTCACTCATTGAATGAAAATTATTTTCTGGTTCACACATACACACACACACATATATATATACACTCACACATATATATACACACACATATGTATACACAAACATATATATACGCAATCACTCATATCTATATACACACACACATACACACATAGATATACACACATATATGTACACACACATTTGTATAAAATCTGAAGTTTACTAGAAAACAGAAAGAAAATACGTATAAATGGATGAGAAAAATTTATTACTAAATATTAACTTAGGTCCACCGACGCGTTTCGACGAAATTGTCTAATATATGAAGTTTACAAAAATTTCACGTAGAAAGTATTTTATATCATGTGCAGGATGGAAATAATGAATTTAAAATTATGGTTTGAACGATGCAGAAAAATATTCGAAAAATATTCGAAACAGATTACGTCATAAAGAATAATTTTTTTAAAAAAAGTTAAGGAGAAGCACAGCGAGTATTAAAAGTCGGTTTGAATGGGTAGAGAATGAAAGAAAGGTGGAGGACGGAAGAAAGAAAGAAGAGGAGGGAAAAGTAAATAGCGTGAAGAAAATGAGAAATATTGTGGACAGATGGAGTCTAGTTGGAAGGTGGATAGAAATATGTTTAATTATTGTTGTTTGTGCAAGTTGAAATCTTTCAACATTAATTTGGGTAGATAAGGTGATATTTTATAAAATCCTGGTCTCTGTTGTATAGTGTTATAATGTGGACTAGTAGAAGATTCTATAATTCTACGTTTGTTTTTATCATGAATGAATACGATAATGTCTGAATGTTTGAAATCAAATTTGTGATTTGTTGAGAGGTTATGATTCACTAAAGTGTTGGAAAAATTACTTGATTTATAGTCTCCCCTGTGTTTGTTGACTCGTTTCGATAAATTTCTACTTGTTTCTCCTATATGAGATCTTAGACAGATCTAAACACACACAGACACACACACACAGACACCCCAACACATACACATATAAATATATACTCACACACACGTGTATATATATATATATATGTGTGTGTGTGTGTACACGCACAATGTGAGATCAAAATATGGAAACTGAATCTTTAACTTTTCATAAAACTGAAAATGATCAACCTATAGATTAAGCTGAGAAACTTTTACCAGTGTCGATATCTAAATTTCATGGAAATTAGTCAGTGTCTATCTTCGGACCAATTTTTTTTTTCTGAAAGACAGAATTCCTCAAATACATATTCACATGACCTTGCTCGGTGCGAGTTTATCTTGTTTCCTAAACTGAAAAATTCAGCTTAAAGCTAAGTTTTGAGTACGTGCAGCAGCGCATCAAAAGTTTCACACCATTTCAAAGGAGGAGTTTCACAGTTGCTTCGATTAATAGAAATCTCAATGGAATGAGTGTGTTGAATGCCAAAGGGGCTATAATGAAAATGATTAGCATTTCATTAAATGTTCATTTCCGTCTTGGTAAACAAACCTTTAGTCTAGATAATGTGTCGTATATCGTTAGATATTAGTATCTAGAAAATTTCAACTTGGGAAACTATAGAAAGCCTACAGGATAGAAACAAATATTGAAAACTTCTCATTGCAGCCAATTTACACAAAAAGAGGAAAAGTATTATCTTTATATATATATATATGTGTGTGTGTGTGTATATATATATATATATATGTGTGTGTGTGTGGTACTTATTTCTCTTTTCGCCTTCCTTCAATTTTACTGTGGTCTGCTGGGACGGCAAAGTCCACAGTTCGGCAAGTTCTCTGTTTTTTGTTGACTATCACTAGGTCTGGTTGTCGGTCCAAGATTAAGTGATCCATTGGTATCTAAAAATTCCAGAGAAATTTGTGCGTCTCGTTCTGCAAGATGGATTCCATGTTGTTCATATACCACTTGTTCGCATGGTCAAATTTAAATTTCTTGCACAGTTCCCATTGGATCACCTTTCCCACACAGTCATGTCGAATCTTATACTCTCTTTGCGCTAATTTGCTGCATTCACTTATTATGTGATTGATCGTTTCATCTCTATCACTACATAACCTACATTTTCAATTTTGGTGCATCTTATCTATTCTTGCTTTGATATAGTTGGTCCTTATGACGTTGTTCTGTATTGCTCTCAGGAGATATTCTGTTTCTCTCATAAGGTTTCCCTTTCTTAGCCATCTCCAAGTTTTCTCGCGTGAGATTTCGTTTATCGTTTGAAGTATCCATAGAGTTGTTTTTCTTACCATTTCTGTTTTCTGGTTATTTCAGTTCTATTGATGCTTGGCGTTATCTGTATTGTTTCGGATGGCTGTAAACAATTTTCCTCTGCGCGGGATTATGTCATCTTTGAGTTGTTGTATCCATGCATCAACGCTATCTTGAATGCTGGTAAGTCCTCTTCTTCCTTCTTTTCTTGACACATACAGTCTGTATGTGTTGTTTCTGGAATGTAATGCTTTATGCATCATCATCGGTTTTCTTGTTCTCGGGTCCATTTGTTGAAGTTCTTCTCTGGACCACTTTAAGAATGGTCCCGAGTATCTAACGAGAGGGACAGCCCAGGTATTTATCCCTTTGATGAGATTTCTGCAATGTAGTTTGGTTTCGAGTAGTTTTCTCATTCTCCTGAGGTATTCCTTTTTTATTGGTTCTTTCATCTCTTCATGTTTGATGGTGTCCGCTTCCAAAATCCCCAACAATTTATAAGTTTCTTTTTCTCCGAGCGTTCTGATTTTTTCTTGGTTTGCTAGTTCAATTCCTTCCGTCATTTGTCGTTTCCTGCTTTTCATTATTAACATAGCACATTTTTCGATGCCAAATTCCATCCCTATGTATTGAGTGTATATACTCGCTGCCTGTATTAAGGTTTCTAATTCTTTTTCATTTTTTGCTCATAATTTGATGTCGTCCATGTACTTAAAGTTGTTGATTTTTTCCTGCGATTTAGTAAGTTTTTATCCGCCTATGCATTTCCTAAGTATGTGATTCAGTGGTATCATCGCTATCACAAATAGTAATGGTGATAGTTCATCTCCTTGGAATATCACTCTCTAGATTTTCACCTCAATTAAGTTTTTTCCTCCTGCTGTCAGTTCGACTCTTCAGTTTTGCATGGTATTTTTGATAAACTTTATGACTTTGCCAGATATCTTGCACATTTTGTAGACAGTCTATTATTCAGCTTTGCGGGACTATATCATATTGTTTTTTGCAGTCAATCCATGGCATAGCTAGATTTTACCGTCTTGTTTTGCAGTCCTTGAGGATGTGTTGATTACCCTGTACCTCTGGTCCATCCTTTCTGTTTCTCAAGGAAAAGTCTGCGGTTTATTAGCGATTCGTAAATCACTTCCCTAATTTGGGCCGTTAATATTTTCTGCATCATCGGTAGGCACGTTATGGGTCTGTAGTTGTTGGTGGGGTAGTATCTTTTGATGGGTCATTTTGGATTACGGTGGTCTTTCTTTTAATCATCCATTCGGCCTGTTTCTTGTAGGTATCTGTTCATTTCAATAGCTAGTCTGTCATGGATGGAAGTGAATTTTTTAACACAGTATCCATGTATGCGTTTTCTAGTTTAGTAATTGGTGAGTGTTGCTCTGAGGGAGTCGAGGTGTATTTTTGCCTTCGGTGCTCCTTCGAGTCCTTCTAACTCTTTTCCCATGTTACTTATTGTCGTAAGTGACTCACCTATGACCAGAATAATGGACTTACCCAAAGAGAATATTAACCAAGGACTAAGCTGGCAGAGCAGAGAGCAGCAGCAGCAGCTGTAGTAAGCACCTTGCCTGTCTTCGTGTGCGTTGAACCAAGGAGTCCCTCCTCAGAGACTTTTGGATACATTTATGTGGCACTCATATCTCCATGTTGAGTTATCTATCTATTGGCCCTTAATAACCGGTCATAATACTTATCAATTCGGCTTTTCTGTTATGTTCCTTTCGTTCCCATATTTTGCCCCAAAATTGTTTTGTTTCCTTATTATCCGGTTGTAAGTATGTGTTAGTACATTCACCCCCAATTTGCTGGTAGGAATTTTTTTTCCTTGTTTTGAAATGTCATTTTTTATCTGTATCGTTTTATTCTGTCTCGATATCTTTTTTGTCTTTCTTCTTTCGCGAGTATCTTCTGGTTTATTTCCTATAATCATATTATTATTATTATTATTATTATTATTTTATAAAGTAAAAATAATTTAGGTATCACCTTCTTCAGCTTGTTCCATTACTAATTGTTTCATGTTTTCAATTTTATAGAAAACATGAAACCATGAATTATGGAACCAACTTAAGAAGGTGAGATTCAAATCGTTTTAGTTTATATATTGCTTTACCGGACAATATTTGAGAACTTTTCATTTGCTAATGTCTTTGAAATGATAATTCGTTCTCAATAGTATTGGCCTAGTGGGTAGAGGTTTTGCCAGTAGTCAAGGAGACTAGGGTTCAATCCCAGGTCGGGTCATACCAGCATTATAAGGTGCGTATCAAGGGTAAAGTGGAACAATCCAGGGAATTGAGTAGCGCCCTCCCCTACACCTCAGTGTAGTAGCTAGAGAAAAGGGAGCCTTCGGGTCACCCGCGAGAATGGTCGCCAAATTTACTTTTTATTTATATATATATATATATATATATATATATATATATATAATGTCTTTTTAGGTAATTATCGATTATATTTCTTCACGCTATATTGTGAATTACCATGAGAGAGTGAAATGGTCTCCCGTTGCCTTCTCTGTTGTCAGAATTCAGAGTCGTCTTTCTCCTAGTCTGGTTGCCAACACCGTAACTAAACATTCCAGTCTGCACTTTTAGTTTAAACTTATTTAATTGAAGAAGTGATTTCATGCCTTTCCAATGGACATTAGTGCGAATTAAATGCAAACCGCCTCGGTCGGAATTTGAACTCGCGTTGGCGATTACATTTTCGCATTTTCTACGTCGATATACCTAACGCCCTATGCACTATCATCCATCCATTAAAAACAATCTCTAAGACTAGAAAACTACAATAATCCAAAGAAATAAAGAGGCGCTTTTGATGTAACGGTTATCATCGTCGGAAATGGACTTTGTGAAGGCCGTTTATATTTCAATTCATGTTGATGCATGAATCTCCCCAGCAAGCTATGTGTAAATAGCAGGGCAGTTTGGACTCTGGAACCAACCAGTCTAGGAAAAGGAAAACGAATTCAAATTAGCTGTACTCCACATAAAAAAATTGGTCTTTCGTCACATTCTCCCTCCGACAGAGGAGTTAGGTAAATACATACACACAAAAAATGAATTTTCTTTTTGTTTTATTATTCATTCTATTTTTAAAATTTTTAATTTTCTTTTTTATGAGCAAATGGGACCATTACAAATTGGTAGTTGGGTAGTTTTACAAGACGTTTACAAGTCATGCGTTGATTTTGCACTAATACTCTTGGAAAGACTTGAATTCATTTTTCTCCCCTAACCACTCCACCATGTAGCTATGGGGAAAAATAAAAGGCAAACTTTGCTCTCTAACCTTGGTAAGGCAACCAGTCCAGAAAAAAATACAAATCTGTATTCAAATCCCTTGTCAACACGTCATGGGCCAGTGTGGTAGGGTAATTTAATAAATACGTCATGTGCCCAGGAGAAAAACACACTCACTCACACACACACATACACACACACACACACACATTTATATATATATATATATATATATATATATATATATATATATATATATATAATATATATATATATATATGTATGTATTCATTCTGTGAGTGTGTATGTCTGTATGTTAAATGAAAAATAGATGCAGAAATATTACTAAATAAATTTAATGATTTTGTTAATCCCAACTGCTTTTGGCTTTAAGCTATCATCAGGAGATATTTATTTCAAAGCTTTTTACATTTTGATACTGATAAACTTACTAACATGAGGGAATTGACATTTGCATGTATTGGAAAATCAAACATATTTACCGGCATTTTTCATGATAATAAAAAACTTGCTTATTTAAAAATCTTTTCAAATTTGAAAATAATTCTAACTTTTTATAAAATATTTTTAAGAAGGAAAATCAGTCTAAAAAGTTTTAATGAATGAGGATGAATAATTAAACAAAGCATTTTTAAAAAAATATTTTGATATAAAAAAACGAATGATTAGAATGTAATTGTTAGTGGATTAAATGTTTTTGGAGTGATATAAGTTACTGTCTTTGGGGTATCAGGTTTAGTTTCTTTGTTTAACAGCATATCAACCTTCGAAGGTTATTTTATGACAAAGCCATCCTCGTAATTTTTATCCCATTGTTGGGGAGGGTAAAGGGGTTCTTGTCTTGCCCAAGGACATTTGTCCAAAAATAAATGTACTAGTCCGACTTCTGTTCGAACTCACTTTCATTGATGTTACAGTACAACACCTTAGCCACAACGACACTTCCTCTCCTGTTTTTTTTTTTTAAATGTAATATACATCTATCATCATGGATTTTTAGAACAGATATAAGTTTCTTTTTCCCTCTATTATGGTGAATTTAGCTTCTCTATCAAAGACGGGGATGTCCTCGTGGTGTAATGGTTAAAGCGATGGACTGTGAAATCGTAGTAAGCGAGTTCGTATTCCAGTCGCGCTATTACGTTCACTTTCGGACAAATACCTTTGGGAAAGGTATGAACCCCCCTATCCTCCCAGTTATGGGTTAAATAGCACCACTACTGTTCTTCTAGGAGAATGGCTTTGGCATTAAATAACTTACAAAGGTTGATATGCCATTAAACAAAAAAAAAAACAACCCTCTATCAAAGTCAGGATTTGTTAGGAAAAATACTATTCAACTGTGAGTCAATTATTATAATAATGAGATTTTATTATTTATAATGTCTGAGATGCTTTCTGTTCAGATTGTAGACTAAATTTTTAGCATTTTTTAACGAAAGATTTTTTTTTTAATTAGACCGCCATGTGTCTATGATGTATTAAACATTATTAAAATCATTTCAGGCTGAGTGTGCTATTTTATGCATTGCAGAACTGTTATTTTTACGATTATGACTTTTAGTATTTGTAATATTTTTATTGTATAATGTGTTTGTGCTGTCAACGAGAATTTTTCTCATGTTTTTTTCGATAGAGAAGATTTGAAATTTATGCTCATTGATGTGGGGTTTGTTTGCATTATTGCTGGATAAATGGCAGTTTCATCTTCCTGGAAGGCTCGTTTTTTGTCACTTTGTAGATTTACAGTAGTTTTAACTTGTGATTTTTCACTGAAATTAGAGTAACAGCAAGACCCTTAGGTCTCCAAGACTGAGTATTCTAGCCGGTCTTAACAATGTTGTGGTCTCTATAGACTTCATCCTTCCTCTGATCTCCACTTCCTCCACTTTCTTTTCTAAGTTTTTGTGAAATGTTCCGAGGGTACCGATTACAATAGGTATCAATACCACTTTCATGTTCCACCGTTTTTTCAGCTCTCTGGCAAGATCTAAGTATCTGCCTATCTTTTCGCATCCTTTCATTTTCACTATGTGCTCCACCAGAACAGCAAAATCAATTTCATGACATTTTCTTTTTTCTTGTTATTTAACACAAGGCCTGGTCTTCTGAATGGGATTTTTATTATTAATATGAGTTTTTCACACAAGCAATGGCTGGTGGTCTTTCACAAGTCCCTGAGTTATAATTATTATTATAATTATTATTATAATTATTATCATTATTTTACTCTTTTGAGAGTTTTTCACACCAACATTAGCTGATGGTTTCTCATTGGAGTTTGAGTGATAGGAACTCTCCTCAAGTTTTCAGGACTCTTCTCAGTATTCTGGCGTATTTCAATAATGCAGTAGTCTGGATGTTCTCCACTTGTTCTTTTATTTCCATCTTTTCCAGTCCCTTCACCAATCCTTTGGGGAATGTTCCAAGTGCACTAAATACAATAGGTATCACCGTCACCTTCATGTTCCATTATTATTATTATTATTATTATTATTATACTCCTTGCGAGTTTTACACACCAATAGTAACAGGAGACCGCTGAAGTCTGAGTGACAAAAAGTTTCCTCATCTCTCCAGATTTCTTAGTATTCTTACAGATCTCAGCAGTGCTGTGATCTTTTCGATTTCTATTTTCACACGGACTTTAGTCTCTTTTCTAGTTTTTTCGGTACTGTTCCAAAGACTCCTACTACAACTGGTATTAATGCCATTTTTATATTCCATAACTCACTGTAAGAATGAATTTGTTCCGTTATTGCGCCATGCTGCAATTCATATTAGAGGATTATTTGGTATTTATAATCCATTCTGTTGTCCATTTTTTCCATATAAAGTTTCATCTGACCAAACTATTTTCTATTCTATAGAAGACATACGAAATTAATAGTCATGAAGTAATTGTAAGAAGGTAAGATCTTCCTTTTAGTTTTTATATTGCTCTGATTGTCAGCATTTGAGCACTTTTTGATTAACCAAATGCTTTTAAACGATTGTTTATTCTCATCTGTTTAATCTATCTATCTATCTATTTGAAGAAAGAAAGAGAGAGAGAAAGAGGGAGAGAGAGAGGGAGGGAGGGGGGGTAATCATGTTTATACGCCATCGGCCTTCGTTGATTATTTCCGAATTTTTCTTTTAGATCTTTTCAGACTAAATTAGCTTATCAGTACATAAAACGATTTTTTTATTATACTAAATGAATACAAATTGTCATTATAAACCATAGCATAAAACAACAGTACAGTTATTTTAACATAAAAATACTTCCTTTGATTTTTTTGTGCCTACAAACTTTGATAATTTTTATGACATAGCCAAGGGCTCGATTAATTTCCTGATTCTGTTGAATGGATTCATGAAGACCTCAAGAAGCAATAGGTTTTTAGAAAAAGTTTTAAAAAAGAGGGTGGTTGCGGAAAAGTTGTTTGCCCTTGGCACACCTCACGATGACATAATCTATTCAAATGATGCTTTACACATTAGAATTTGTGTTCGCAGAGACCTGCATATGCAAAAAAAAAAAAAAAAATCCTCGTGCTCAACGCTATGAAACGCTATACGTACACAAATGGCTCAGCTTTTAATAGGACAACAATACATTCCGATGACTTACCCACAATTTTATCGTCTTTCTTTTTTTCTTTTTTAATTTGCCATTAGGATTCGTTTAGTGGTTCGTCTTTATTTATTCAAACACTAATATTGAACAATGACTTTTGGCTCATAAAAAACCTGCACACACACACACACACACACACACACACACACACACACACACACACACACACACACAATGGGATTTTTTTACCTTTTCTCACGCACATTTTTCTGTACTTTTTTTTACAAAGAAAATGAGAAAAGAAAAGAATTTTTTTTCCGGAAGGAAAGAAAACGTAAAAATAAAGGAAATATAGGAGCATTCTTTCTATTGCTTTCTGGTCTGTTTTATTTGTTGCGTTTTGTTTCTCTTCCTTCCTACGCCCCTCCTTTCATTCTTCTTTCTTTCTTTCTTCCCACTTTCATTCCTTTTGTCTTTCATTTATTCATTTTTCTTCCTGTTTTCATCCTTCCCACTCTTATTCTTTCTTTCTTTCTTTCTTTCTTTCTTTCTGTTTCCTTTTCCCTACCTTCAATTCGTTTCTTCTTCCATTTTTTTTCTTTCCGTTTTCTGCCTACACACCTCCATTCATTTCTTTTTTCCTTTCTTTCTTTTTTCGGTCTATTTTCTTCCTTCACGGATTCATTCATTTCTCCTTTCCTTTTTTCTTTCTTTCTGTTTTCATCCTTCCCACCTTCTTTCTTTCTTTCTTTCTTTCTTTCTTCTCACCTTCATTCATTTCTTCTTTCACTTATCAATTTTTCTTCCTGTTTTCTTCCACCTCACTCTTATTCATTTCTTTCTTTCTTTCTTTCTTTCTTCATTTATTCATTTCTTTCTTTCTTTTTTCTTTTTTTCTTTCTTTCTTTCTGTGACTTTTAAAAGTATCTGTTAATTGTCTCTTTGCTTTATTCTTTCTCTCTTTTTCTATCTTTCTTTTTTCTTTCTTCCTTTTACCCTTTCCATATATGTTTCACAATTGCCTCTTTTGTCGGCTCTTTTTTCGTTCTTTTTCTTTCCGTGTCGTTCTTTCTTTCTTTCTTTCTTTCTTTCGTCCAAATATATTTATTAATAATCTCAGCTGTTTTGCCCATTTTTTGTTCTTACTTGCTTCCTTCCTTCTTTTTTTTCCCTTTTCTCCTCATCATTATTTTTTTCTTTTTTTCATATATTTTTTATCTCTGTTTTCCTTCATTCATTCATTCATTAGCCCTGTAAGAGAGGCTTTGAATAAACCGGCTTTCAAATATTTTTCTTAATTATCTCCTTCCTTCATTCTTTTTCTTCCATCCTTCTATCTTTCCTTCTTTTTCTTCCTTTCTTCCTTTCATATTTTATTCCTTCCATATTTCTTTCTTTCTTTCATTCTTGCTTTCTTTCTTTCTTTCTTTTTCTTCATATCTTTTTTCCTTCATTAAATCCGACTTTTTAAAATTTCTTCTTTTCTCTTTTTCTTCCCTCATTTTCTCTATCTTTCTTAAGAATATATTTCTTGTCTCTTGTTTGTTCTGTTCTTTTTTTTTTCTTCCTTCTTTCCTTCCTTATTTCTTTTCTTTCTTCATCTTTTTTCTTTCTTTCTTTCTTTCTTTCTTTCTTTCTTTCCTTTGTCTTCTTTTCTTTCTTTTCTTGATTCCTTTTTCTATCGTTTTCTTTCTTTCTTTCAAATATGTTTTGGTCACTTTTGTTTGTGCTATTCTTTCCTTTCTTTCTTCTTTCTTTTGCTTCTTCCTTCTTTCTTTTTTTTTTTTTTTTTTTTTTTGTTCATTTCTGTCTTTAGACTATTTCTTGTCTCTTTTGTTTAATCTAATCTTCATTTTTTTTTTTTCATTTTGTCTTTTCTTGAGTCCCTCTTTCTTTCCTTTCTTTTTTCTTTCATTTTTTTCCTTTATTTATAATATATTTTGTTTCCCTTTTGTTTGCTCTAATTTTTCCTTCCTACCCTCCTCCCTTCCTTCCTTCCTTCCTTCCTTCCTTCCTTCTTGTTTTCTCTCGGTCTTTGTTTTCTTTTTTTTTTCTTCTTTCTGTTTCTTGGTTTGTTTTGCCTTTTTGCTTGTCTCCTTTTTTTTAATTTTCTTCGAACTTTTCAATTTTTCCATTCCCATTTTTACAATTTTATTCCCCCCCCCCCAGACTTTCATTCAGAGTGAACAAGTTCTTTGCTTGACCTTCACACAAATTCTGACGCAGCATTTTTCATTGTTTTCATTGTAAATTGCACGACGTAAAGATTAAGGAATTATTATTCGTCGAAAATAATACGTCGTTGACTTTCAAAAACAACCCCCCCCACAAAAAAAAGATGACGTAGCCTTCATTTGCTGATAATTATGCATTGTTCCCTTGATAAAAATCTTATCCTTAGCCTCTCTTTTATTTACCAAATATAGATTCAGTCTTTTTCAGGACACACATATAGTTGGTGTCAGAATTATCCCCCTCCTCCCATAATTAGGAATAAAGCTGCAACAACTCAAATTTTCACGGAAATTTCATGTGCATTTTTTCACAAATGACGAAGAACTGGATTCCAAAGAATGTTGGTTTGTTAGTTGTTTTGTTTTACGGCGTATTAACCCTTTTCGTGTCATTTAACAACGAATTAAGTTATTTTGATAAAAGTTGGTATGTTTGGTTTGGTTTTATGGCACATCAACCATTGTAGGTTATTTAATGCCAAATCCATTTTTATACATATAAACAGTTCTATTGCAAACAATTCAGTTTAGCATAAGTACACAGTTTAGTTCTATTTGACCCATAGATAGGACCCTGTCAGGTGCTGCCACTCCAAGCCAGAGTGAATCTGGGAGCGATGGCAATAAAGGGGTACTCTACAATCCCCAAAGCTCCAGAATTACTGGAGCCTTACGATCAGATTGTTTAGTGTCATGTCCAGGACACTCGTTGGGCGAGTTTAACCCCTCCGTAGAGATGCAGTCAGTATATTCTACTGCCCCCTATATCTCTTTCAGAACTTTCCCAGAATGTTGTAGAATAAAGACAATGCTGTTTCATTTTCAAAGAATGCTTGCATTTAATGTCAAATAAGGGGAAAATACAATTGCCATAGAGAAATATTATTTTATAATCTACATAGGAATAAGCGGGGGGATAATTTTGGATTGCATGAATGTTTTGAAAAATCTATTTATCTGAACATAAAAAATTCACGAATAATTAAAAACTAAATATAGAATAAACTAACTATGCCAAATTTAGTAAGATCTTGAAAATATTAGCATTTCCAAAGAAAATATACAAATGTTTGATAGAGGTGAATAATTTTGACACCTACTGTAAGTGTTCTCTCTCTCTCTCTCTCTCTCTCTCTCTCTCTCTCTCTCTCTCTCTCTCTCTCACGCACACACACAAACATGCATACACACATACACACACACACACACACACACACACAGACACACACACACACACACATACATAAATATATAAATACATTATGGTATTCGTCATTCTCGTGAAACAATGGTTGTTGGTTGTTTTATGACATATCAATCTTTGTAGGTTATTCAACGCCAAGTCCATTTTTATGCAAATATTCAGTTCTATTTCAAACAATTCTGTTTAGCATGAGTACACAGTTTAATTGTCAAAAGCATTTATATTTCAAGCTATTCAGTTTATTCAAACAGTTCTAATTCAACTAATTCAGTTTAGTATAAGTACATATTTTGTTTACACGCAGTTAGATGACAAAACAGTTCTATATTAAACAATTCAGTTTATCGTAGGTACAGTTTCAATGTCAAAAACAGTTCTATTTCAAACAATTCAGTTTAGCATTAGCACGAGGTTTAAATGTAAGAACAGTTTAATTGTCAAAAACATTTCTATTTCAAACTATTCAGTTTAATCAAACGGTTCTAATTCAAACAATTCAGTTTAGCATATGTATGGAGTTAGTTCTATATAACCCATAGATAAGGGCCCTATCAGGTGCTACCATTCTGGCCCAGAGTGGACCTGGGAACAATGGAAATGAAGGGGTGTTCTGCATTCCCCAAAGCTCCAGCATCACTGGAACCTCACCATCATATTGTTTAGTGTTATATCCAGGACACTCATTAGGGAGGGGTATCTTACCCCTCGGCAGAGGTGCATTCGGTGTATTCTACAGCCCCAGCCGACTGGGCAATGAAACAATGGTTTTGCGCCCGGATCTCTGCAAGGTTGTATGGAAAACCAGTAATTGCAGCAGTTTTCTTCTTTTTACGACACCGATGTTGTTTCTGGAAATAGCAAAATCCAATAATTGGAATCAGTATCGTGGTAGTAATTGCCTGAAGGAGACTGAAGGCAACATCGAACTGTCCTAGAGACTTCAGTTTTTGGTTTTAAATTCAGTTTTTCTTACTCCTAGAGCAGCTGTTCTGCGAAGACTAAAGATATCAGTCTGCTTTACTATCTACCAACAGAGAGAGAGAGAGAGAGAGAGAGAGAGAGAGAGAGAGAGAGAGAGAGAGAGAGAGAGATGGATACTGTCTTTCTTAAAATTTATGTAGGTTTTTATGGAAGATGCAAAGTCTACTTCTGAATTCAGAGTTTATTTCCACACTATAAAAATTTTTTTTGTTACATTCCAATGCTCTTATAAAAGACAGAAATTCATCTTATATACATAGGCATGTATGAGTGCGTTTGTGTGTATATGTATGTGTATGTGTGTGGATATGCTTGTGCTTAAGTGTGCGTGTGTGTGTGTGTGTGTGTGTGCGCGTGTGTATGCGTGTGTGTGAGTGTGCATTTAGGTGTGTGCGTGTGTGTATATCTATGTATGCGTGCATGTGTGTATGCGTGTGTGTGTATGCACGCGTGTATGTATGTATGCCTGTGTGTGTGTGTGGTTGTGTGTATGTGTGTGTGTGTGTTAGGTTATCAATGTTTTTTGGGTTCATATTTTCAACATAATTTACTATAGCAATAATTCTGAAAATAAGAAGGATTTTAGTATTCTCCTCCATCTAATCTCTGTGTCTGTGCAGGTTTGCACCGCTGATACTTAACGACTGACCATTCTACAAAAAAATACAAAATAATATTTTGTCTTTATCTCTCGTAGTTTTTCGAAACAAATGCCTTAAACCAAGGTAAAAAGCTTGTCTCTGTCACCACTAGAATCAATGATCTCAACCGTTCAATGTCTGGGTCACAGCACCTACCTCCCTTCCTCCTTACCTCTCTTTCCACACACACTCAGAAGTATGTACATAATTTAGATCGGGTTCAAATCTTATGGGCCCAATGTTGTATTATTTGATTTCCTTAATATAATAGACAGAAAAAAATAATTCATGGTCAAAAGCCGTTAAATTGAAACAAGAATATATTCTTTGAAAAACAATGAGTTTAACTCATTTGGGATTTTTAAATATTGTTTTTATTATTTCTATGAATAGAGTAACGCTATTAGAAGGAGCACAGCATTCATTTTCATTTCTATATCAAATCTGAAGCTTCCAGGTAAAAGCTCTCGAAATATCTGAAAGAGAAGTTAGAATATTAAAATTTGGCGCATGCTGCGTAACATTGCATTTGGGCGTCTTCTTTTATAGTCCACAAGAGATGCATTCCAAAATTATTAGTGCACCATCTCTCTCTCTCTCTCTCTCTCTCTCTCTCTCTCTCTCTCTCTCTCTCTCTCTGTGTGTGTGTGTATGTGCGTATATATATATATATATATATATATATGACAAACTCACGACACTGAGATTCACGCTCGCGATCATGAGGTCATTAACTTTAAACCACGTCTGAAATATTATGATATTCTCCTAACATCGTGGATGAATTCTAAGTTTTTTCCTTCTCCGAGACGAGTTGGTGAATCAATTCTAACCTATTATTTTAACCATAACTGGTAATTTATGGCTTAAATAGTTAACGCAAAGTGAAATTTAAACTAGCCTCGTTCAGAACTTTGCTCAGCTCATTTTTAAAAAGTTCATTTTATTCAGTGATAATCACAACGCTCTTAGCACCACTCACATATGTGTATGAATATGAAATATGAAAAAGAAAGATATAGAAAGGATATACATATATATATATATATATATATATAATTCATCATATTAAGATAAACCCTGTATGTGTATGTTTGTATATTCATCATAAAGCCTACATCTATGAATGTGAATGTGTGCACATATACATATATATTACCATAAGACTAGGATATGTATATATATATATATATATATATATATATATATATATATACCTAACCACTCCGTATGAATAGAATGCGGTGTTTTACAGGTTTGAATTTCAAGTTTCTTTCTCCTAGACTATTTGCTATATCAAGGTTAAAAGTCCAATTATATGGGAATAAACACTTATATATATATATATATATATATATATATATATATATATATAATGGAAATTATTCAAACTGGTTGAAACGTGAGAAAAAGAGTGATAGAAATTTAACGAATCATTAATTCTTACTTTACTGGATTATAACTGCAATCTAACCTCTTAATTTGATCTCTTAATCTCGTCTTGTCAAGTTTCTTTGCAGTTATTTTGTCCACTTCTGTTTGAGAAGATACAGCGTCCAAGTCTTTTGTTAAATTATAGACAGTGAAAAGAAAAAAAGAAAAAAAAGAAAGACAGAAAAAATAGAACCATCCAATTCAATAACAGAAGCAAAACAACTTGACCTTCACACTTGAGCTCATAATTCAAATCTTTCCAAGAATGGAGGTCATCTCATTTTTCTCGAATAACGGTATCCATTTTGTATTGTCCGCTTTTTTTTTTTTTTTTTCATTAATTTATTTGTTCATTTATTAAAGTACACTGTCATTGTAAAATTGTTATAAACTGTTGTTGCAAGTAAGTTGGTAATTTTAATTCTAAAGAATACATTTGAATGGGAAAAAAAATAATTTTAGTCGTTTTCTTACTGTTCATTATCATCGTTTTTTCCTTCACGTGAAAACTAACTATTCTCTTTTATCCTGCAGACTGTTAAATAATGACCCCGATTTTAAAGTTTGTTTTTCCTACCTTATATTCCTTCTCATGCGTATTCATATGTAAAATAATCAGTTGCTTCTCTGTCTGCCTGTCTGTCTATCTCTCTGTCTCTGTCTCTATATATGTATGTATATATAATGTGCCGCTGCTGGTGTTTTGGTTACGGCTGTAGGAAATGGACACGCCAACCCGGCTTCAAAACCTGGACGAGGCTGATTGCATTTAACTTAGTGCTTATACTCTCAAGAAAAGCATGAATCCAGCTATTCTCCCTCCAGCTATGAGTAAGTGGGGCAGACTGGGCTCTTTAACCTTGGTATGACAACAGTCTAGGAGAAGGAAAACCCGTTAAACTCCGCTCAAAAATTGACCGTGACGCATCCTGTTTGTGTGGAGGGGGTTGGTTCACCCGCATATATATATATATATATATATATGGGTGTGTATGTATACATACACATACATTTCTTTATTTATAAATAAAGAGTTCTCAGTAGTGCATAGGCGAGGAACTGTTATCAAGCGTCGTGGATTATGTGTCTAAGTAATCCTAACTTAGAGAGAGAGAGAGAGAGAGAGAGAGAGAGAGAGAGAGAGAGAGACTTTTCTGCTTGATGATTGTGTACATCGCATGCAACTTAAGGTAACACACTTCCTGTGTTCATAATTTTGTATTTTTCTGGGTTTGTATATCTGATCTAATGAAGCAACTTCGAGTACATTTTTACACTTACATTTATCTAATATATATATATATATATATAAGTGTGTGTGAGTGTGTGTGTGTGTGTGTGTGTGTGTGAGAGAGAGAAAGAGAGAAAGAGAAAGAGAATATGACGAGAAAACCACAAACTTGTTAGAGTATTTATTATAATGTTTTTCTCTGTATGGGCTTCATCAAATAAACACTGGAAAGAATACTAGTAACGTTAAAACTGTCTACAAAGTGTTCATTTTCTTTCTCACATTCCAATGTCTCAAAACAACTGGCACTCCTAATTACATCACCATGACAACCTCGATGACAATTTTAACCTTCCCCGGTATCTTTCCTGATATTAACAAAACACCAAATCATTTTCTGATGAAGCCTATCAGAATAATAAATACTCCACTAAATTTTTCTCATTTACGTCATATTTTCTTCCATTTTGTCGGTCATTTTATCCACACACACACACACACACACATATATATATGCAGTTTTCCATATTTCTTAGATAAAGAGTGCTCAATCCCAGGTCACGTCATACCAAAGACTTTAAAAATGGTACTTGATACATCCTTGCTTAACACTCAGCAATATAAGGTACGTATCAATAGTAAAGTGGAGTAATCCAGGGTAAGGAGTAGCGCCCTCCCCTACACCTCGTTGTAGAAGCTATTTGAAAGGGAGCCTTCTTGTCACCCTCGACTACGGTTGTTAACTTATATATATCTAAGTGAGGATTGCGTGCTCACAGAGTCAGTGGCATTTAGTAACTGCTAATATCTTGACAATGCGATCATCAGACCAAATAATTCGTTGTATGGGACATGATGGGAATAGTAACTTAGTTTACAGAACATTTCAGGAAGGATGGTCTCTTGTTTATACTGCATGATTATTTCCATGGCTATATTGTATTAATTTCTGAATGTATCAGTTTATCTACTCTATAAGGTTTAATTAATTTTTTTCTTGTGTTTTTATTCATAATTTGACCGATTGGGAATTATTCACATCAGCGCAAGCTTTTGGTTATTCACTGGATTCTGAGTGATCGCTAGTCTTCGCAGGTCTCCACGACCCTTCTCAGTATCCTAGCCGATCTTAGCTAAGCTGTGGTCTGGACGGTCTCGATTTTCCTGTCCGATTTCCAATTTCTCCTGTCTTTTTTCTTAACCTTTTCTGCACCAACTGCAATTGGTATCACCGTGAACCGTATATCCAACAACTTTTTCAGTCCTCTGGTCAGGTCTAAGTATTTGTCTATCTTTTCATTTTCTTTTCTTTTCACTCTATGGTCAGTCGGAACGGCAAAATCCCTGAGAATACAATTTCTTTTCTCTTGTTGATTAAAACTGGTTCTGGTCTTCTGACTGAGATTGGATGAGCTTTTCGTATCTCAATATCCCAGAGAATTTTATTCGTTTCATCCTCTAGAACGGAATTTGGTTTGTGCATCTACAATTTGGTTATATGGTCAAATTTTTATCTCTTGCACAATTCCCAGTTGATCACCTTTCTTACCCTGTCGTGTCTAGTC
This sequence comes from Sepioteuthis lessoniana, assembly GCA_963585895.1. NCBI lineage: Eukaryota > Metazoa > Mollusca > Cephalopoda > Myopsida > Loliginidae > Sepioteuthis > Sepioteuthis lessoniana. The sequence continues at coordinate 79,192 of CAUZXS010002702.1, forward strand.
TTGTACTTCTTTTTTACTAGTTTTCTGCATTCGTTTTTTATGTGATTTAACGTTTCATCTGTTTTCACATAACTCACTTGCTATTCGATTGCATATAATCAATTTTCGCTTTAATATGATTGGTCCTTATGGCGTTGTTTTGCACGGCTATTAAAAGCGATTCAGTATCTCTTTTAAGATTTCCTTGACCATGTCCATGTCTTTTCAAGTGCAATCTCATCAGTTTGAGGCTTGAAATATTCATACAGTTGTCTTTCTTACCATCTCTGTTTTCTAGTATTTGTTTTTGTTATTTTTGTTATTTTGTTATTGCTGTTACTGGCTACTGCAATCTGTCTTTCTTTGCTCTTTTTTATGTAGTCCTCGAGACCCTGTGTTGATACATCTACGTTCTTTTCTTCTTACTTTTCTTGATTCATATAATCAATGTCATCTCTCGGGTGTAAGGCCCTCTGTATAGTCATCAGTTTCCTAGTCCTTTAGTCCTTTTATCTGACTTCCCCCTTTGTCCATTTTAAGAATGGAAATTTACTAAGCTTTTTGCTTAGATATGGCACAAGGCCATATGAAAGGGGCACCCAATGAGACTCGAACTCACTCGTGTAGGTTTGCTAGTCGAGCTTGCTAACCATTACACCACCAGAGGCGCCTTTGTCCATTTTAAGAATGGCTCAGTGTATCAGCTAGACTGACCGGGTGTTTATTCCTTTGGTGAGATTTCTGCGGCAGAGATTGGTTTGGGGCAATTTTTTCTTGTCAATCCATACCATGGCTACATTTTTTAATCTTATTTTGGCCTCTTTGAACATATAGTAGATCGCCTGTTCCTCTGGTTCCCTTACAGCATACTTTTTGTTATCCTAGAAATAATCCACGACATTCAAGAGAGAAATCGGTTTCTTCTCTAATCTCTACAATTAGGATCTTCCACATCATATGTAACCACGTTTTCGGTGGCTAGTGACTAGGGAGGGTTCCAATTGAGGGGTTCCATCCGAATCAAGGTAGTTTTTCACCTGGTTATCCACTCGAAGATATTTGGTTCTTCAAGGCATTTAATCAGTTGCTGAGTCAATCTGAGGTGGATGGGCGTGAATTTTTAAAACTAGAATCCACGTATGTCGTCATGGCCTGGTGTTTTCGAATTTGGTATTTTTTGTGTGTTACTCTTAATGAATCCACGTGTATGTTTGCATTAGTGTTTTGAGTCTTTGTAATTCTTTTTACGTGTTATTTGTTCAATAGTCTTTTCTTTTATGTTCTGCAGTTTACAGTATACAGTTTTGTTTGGTTTGATGGCATATCAACCTTTGTAGGTTATTTAATGCCAAATCCATTTTTATGTAAATAATCTGTTCTATTGAAAACAGTTCAGTTTAGCATAAGTACACAGTTTAATTGTCAAAAACATTTCCATTTCAAACTATTCAAGCAGTTATATGTAATAATTCAGTTAAGTGTAAATACAGTTTTAATGTCGAAAAACAGTTCTATTTGAAATAATTCAGTTAAGCATAAGCACACAGTTTAAGTGTAAGTACGGTTTAATTGTCAAAAACGTTTCTATTTCAAGCTATTCAGTTTACTCAATTCAGTTTAGCATAAGTATGCTGTTAATTCTATTTAACCCATAGATAGGGCCCTATCAGGTGCTACCACTCCGGGCCAGAGTGGACCTGGGAGCGAATGCAATGAAGGGGTACTCCGCATTCTCCAAAGCTCCAGCACTGCTGGAACTTCACCATCAGATTGTTTAGTGTCATATCCAGGATACTCGTTGGGGGGGGGGTCTTACCCCTCTGCAGAGGTGCAGTCAGTTTATTCTAAAGCCCCAGCCGACTGGGCAATTTTAAGTTCTCTCTCTTCCCATATTTTAATCCAAAATTATTTTATTTCCATTGCATCAGGTTGTTGATTTGTCCTTCATTCTCCACTAACTTGTTAACTGAATTTTCTATTATCATTATTATTATTATTATTATTATTATTATTATTATTATTATTAGAAGAAGAAGAAGAAGAAGAAGAAGAAGAAGAAGAAGAAGAAGAAGAAGACTTGCTGTTACTCAGAATTCAGTAAAAAAAAAAAAACACCCGTTTAAACTGGTGTGAGAAACTCGCAAATAAAAATAATAGAAAAATATATAATTGCACCCCTCCTCCCCCCAAAAAAAAAGAAAAAAAAAAGAAAAAAAAAATGACGTCGGCATTTGATATCCCAAACAGGACTGACATGTAAAACAAGCAAACCTATAAGTATTAAATCAAATTACTTGGAACCATTTCGCTGTCTTCAGATTGTTAGCATTAGATAGGAATACTTGAAACCATATAACTGTGCTACAAATATACTCATCAACATAGTAACTGTATTTCTACTTTGTAAGTATGATTGTAAAACTTGAAAGAAAGTTTCGGCATTTACTAACCCGCAAATTGTTGAAATGCCGTTAAATAAGCAAACCAAATCAACACTCTTGAACAACTGGTACAGCCATCAATTCTAAGATCCCCAATGTTATAAATATCTATGTTCCACTTGGTATAAAACAACAAAGTTGGTTCGATACATTCTTGAGTGACTTCCTTTTTAATGTTATTTCCATGATATTAACGAGCTTTAAGCAAGGCCCATTATGATTTGGATATTGTGTTGTGCTAATCTAATGGGATTGCGTCCTGCTTGCCTTAAAAATTCTGCCATTTTCACAACAAGGGCTTCAAAACTAATTTTTGTCGCAGGCGGGAGGTACTCAGTAATCTCCAACACACTGCAAGGCCCCAATAATGTATTTTCTTTTTCCTTGTTTCTATTTCAGAATTCGACTGTTCAAACGAATTTCTGTTTTCATTTTGTAGCATTCATTCAAGAACATCTGGAACCCAAAATGGAAAATCAATTGACTTTGACGTGTCACATACCTGTTCTTTCTATTATCTAGAAATAAAAAGGGAAAAAAGTATGTTTGAGGTAAGAGAAAAGAGTTGAAGTAGTTGTTGATTATGATAAACTTTATTCAGTTCATCTATAGCACTTTTTCTCAAGCGATGTTCTCCTGAATCTTAGGGTTCCGTAAGGGGTCGTAAAGGGGTTCTGCGAGAAACAATAATAAATAGGCTAATATATTTTGACTAATTTTTGTTTGATTTTATATTTGTAATTTTACTATACGCGTACGGTATATCGTTTGAAAATGCTTTTTTAAAACCACTCATTCAAAATCTTTATTATGTTTACCATGTGAACTATAATAACAAATATAAAAGATATAGTTATTAATAATGGTATATAGCAATTTTTTGTGAATTGAATTACCATGACCAGAAAATTCCGCGAACACCTGCGCGCGACATACGGAAACACTGGACAGCTGTTTCGACCTTATGAGGTCTCATCAGCAGTGTATACCGTGATCTCCCCTACTGGAGATCGAACCAGCGACTACTGAATGCAGAGCCGAAACTCTACCACTGAGCTACAGTCCATATTGCACATAAGTGACGCCAAATCAACTAGTCATGGTAATTGTGTGGTCAATTAACCTGAATGTCTTGTAAGTTACATCCGTACATTTGACAGAGTACACGGTCACCTCCAGGGCCACGTCTTCCCTGTAGTATTAGAAATACGCATCCACGTAATTATCATAACCACAAGGGCAAGGATATAGATGTACCTTTTTGTTTTTCACAATGTAATTCCTTTACTTAAAAAGACCAAATAATGTCGAAACAGCAGTCCAATGTTTCCGTATGTTGCATGCAAGTCTCTGCCGGATCTTCTGATCATGGTAATTCAATACACAATATAATTTCTTCTACTTAAAAAAGAAAATGTACATCAATGATTTTTTTATTCAGGGATTCCCTGAGACCTAAAAAGTACTTCAAGAGTTCCATAAGGATAAAAAGACTGAGAAACGTTGATCTATCGAGAGAAATAAAAAAAAAAAAAAAAAAAAAAAGAAAAGAAAAAATGTAAAGATTTTTTGAAAATGTTCATGTTACAGAATTGGGAGATTCTTTAATCGATATAATTCGGGGAGGGGAGTCTCCGTGACGTTGTGGCTAACGTGCTGAACTCCGATATCATTGTAAACGAGTTCGAATCCCAGTTGCACTATTGCGTTCACTTTCAGACAAATATTCTTGGGGAAGAAATAAACACCCTGATCCCCACCACTAGCAATGGGTTAAATAGTACCACTACAGTTCTTCTCCGAGGATAGGTTTGGCATTGAATAACCCACGAAGGTTGACATGCCATTAAATCGAAAACGAACATTATCTATTGATAGTATTGGATTATTTAATGAATGACACAGATTTGAGAATTCGTTCTGCTTAAATTTGGTAAAAATCTAGAACATTTCAAATAAATATTTACATATTTTAGTTTTGAGGCCGCTGTCATTGAGTGAATAAATACATTTTTCTCGATGTTTGAAGCAAAGAATAATTAATATTTCCCCTCTATCAGTGGAGTTTTGTTTATACCGGACTATATCCCCTGTAGACGGGTAAGACCCCCACACACACAAAAAAAGGGTAGGTGTCCAGGCTATGACACTAAACTGTATCTGATGGAGAGGATATAATTCAGGAGCTCTGAGGAATGAGAAGTACTCCTTCACTGCAATTACTCCCAGATCCACTCCGGGGTGTTAGTACCTGTCAGAGTCTTATCTATGGATCAAATAGACCTGTTCAAAAATTATTTGTATTAAGAATAGTTACCCCGCAGTGTTTAAATCAGTATTCCTAAAAGTCAAGAACTGGTCAAGTTTTTGAGTATTCAAGTTAGGTGATCATTTGGCAATAAGCTATAAACACATTTTCTATAGAAGGAAGACCAAAGAAGAAAAAAAAAGAGACCTTTGAATAGATCACGCGATGACCTGAAATAGGATGTCTGCAAACCAAAGAAGGTTCACAAGCCGACTTCCGGCAACTTATGTCCCTTTCTTTCAACTTAAAGACTAGCCAGCTGCTTCTTGTATTCTCTGATTGGTTAACTTGTCTGCTGGATTGAAGTCGAAACCTTTCTTTTTGATTTGTCGCAATCATTAAACATTTATATGTTTGTTTAACTCAGCGAAAACGGAAGTGGACAACAAACCGATCAGTCCATCCAGATAAAGTGCTTTGATCATTCAAGTGTTAATATACAAGCTACGTAGTAGTAGTAGTAGTAGTAGTAGTAGTAGTAGTAGTAAGAGGAAGAGGAGTAAGAGAAGTCGTAGTAGTTGTAAGAGGAGGAAGAGGAGTATCTAATTGAAGTACAAATCCTACAATGGATAAGATATGAAGATTTGAAGAGGTGAGTGACGAATAAACAAAAGTAAAAAAAAATCCCTTCAACTGATTCAATTTTTCTAAGTCATTGACACTTTAGAAATTTATCGTCTTAAAAATTTTTTTCCAGATTGTAAATCCCGATTAAGTTATAAATGTACGTAATTATGGTAAAACTCCAACATAAAGAACAACCAATAAACCATATCAGTAATATTTTTTAAAATAAAAACGATTATCTTATATGCTTGATTGATTAATTGATTTTAATGGCATGTCAATTAGTCGGAGGTTATTTTAGGGAACTGCATACATAGTAAGTTTATACTTACATTTTCGTGCGGTCTCCCTAAGTTTTTTGCCCACGCTTATATGATGTCAGGTATTCTTATTGAATGCAAATAATTTGCACCCAAATCTATCTGACTCATAGATATGATCCTAACTGCTACTACCACTCCGGGTCTGAGTGGATCTAGGAGTGATGGCAATAAAGGGGTACTTCATACTCCCAGAGCCCCACCCAGAAATAGAGCCTCACAACCAGATCCAGTTTAATGTCATACCCAAGAATCTTCTTTGAGATGGGGCTAACTCCTCAACAGGGGTCAGTATATTCTAAACCCCGCCAACAGGGCAAATAAATATTTTGGTAAATAACAAATTCTTTTTTCTTTTAATATGTAGAAATTTAAATAGCCAGTGGTGCTGACTATGTGGGAAAATTGTTTGGTACCTGAAAACTTCTGTACTATTTAACGGTGTCATTTTCTTCGCTGTATCTGCTGTAGCTTCCATGGGAATAAATTGGAGGCATTACTTTCAGAGCAATTTTCTTACGGGCGTGATATACAGACTCTTGTTATTCGTCAGCGAAAATGCATAGCTAATGACGGTGACAGTGTGAAAAGCTGTATTTTTTATCGGAAGGAGACTTTACTTTCGAAGCGTTATCTCGTACGGTATGAAAATTTTTAAATATGAAATATGGACTTAGGTTATAAAAAATGGACTTAGGTTATAAAAAAACTCTCTGGAGATTCTAAATTCCTGATTTTTTTTTTCGCGGTGTTTCGATCGCTGCATTCTCTATCCTATATCACTTTTATGCGACGTGTGATAACTTTTATATTTTGTTTCTTTCGGGCTAAATTTGGTTTATCTTGTTCATAAGTTTTCAGTTGCTATGTCGGACCTTTCTCTTAGGAGACATGCACTTCCGCTGCAAAGTCAACTGGGAGGAGACAGGTTCATTTCTGGATCAGGAAAGAACAACTACAGAAGCTTTTAAGTAGAGGAACTTGATGTGACGTTTTTGGGAAATGAAGTAAACGCGTTATCAAAATTAGATTTAACGTACTGAAATACAGCAGACATCCAAAGAATATTTTTTATTTCTAAAATGTAAAGAAATTTTAAAAAATGTTTGGTTTAGTTTGTGTTGGATTGGATTGGTTTGGCTATTGTTTAATGATCTATATCAACCCTTGTGAGTTAATTAATACCAAAACTTTTTTTAAGACAAAAGTTTGTAGATAATTTTACTTCACAGACATGTGCTTTGTAGATGGTCTTTCTTTAGAGACCTATCTTATATATATATATATATATATATATATATATATATATATATATATATATATATATATATATATATATATATATATATATATATATATATATATGTGTGTTTGTTGTAGGTCCAAAGAAAGAATAAAAATATTTTTTTTAAATAGGTAGGTCCACGGAGAAATTTGTATTTTTTGAATCTATCTATTTTGTTCTTTAATATATATATATATATATATATATATATATATATATATATATATATATATATATATATATATATATATATAAGGTTTGCAATTACGTGCTTAGTTTTAATATGAATACTTTCTACAGCCTCGAGTTTTGGTTTTATTGTGTTTGGATCCTTGGGCGCTACATTGCTCTAGCTTGCTTGTTTGGTCTTCCTTAATATTTAGTTTCTCATTAGATATTTTTTATTTTTGAAATGTTGTTCTCAATGTTGTGAGTTCTCCGAAATAAAGAGGGGTTTGGTTTGTTGGTTGGTTGGATTGTTAGGTTTTACGGCATATCAACCGTAGTTGGTTATTTAATACCAAATCTTGTATATATATATATATATATATATATATATATATATATATATATATATATGTGTGTGTGTGTGTGTGTGTGATTTATAAATGAATAGTTTGTAGGTAACATTGTAAAGGTTTACATATAGCTAAATAGTTTGAAGTATTCAAATAATTTTATTGAGTATCAATCATTAGTTGACACTCAGTTAAATGGTTTCAAGTATTCCTCTCTAACACGAATAATTCTATTTAGCATTAATTGTTTGCACACAGTGAAATGGTTTTTAAGTATGGCTATCTAACACTAATACTTCACTTAAGTATTAATCATTTCTTTGCACACATTTAAATGGTTTCAAGTAATGCTAACTAAGACCAAAAATTCAATTTAACAGTTATTCGTTTGCACACAGTTAAATGTTTAAAAAGTTCTATTTGACACCGAGATGGGACCCTGGTGGGTACAACCTCTCCGGGTCAGAGTGAACCTGGGAGTAATGTCAATGAAAGGGTACTCCACATCCCTCAAAGTTCCTGGTGTGGATCCTGAACATCTGATAGTTTATTGTCATAACCAGGACACTCGTTCTGGGGAGAGTCTTACCCCTCTGCAGAGATACATCCAGTATATTCTTTAACTCCAGCCAACTGGCCAATGAGAAGTTTGATATATTCGGTCGTTTTTGTTCTATTGTTCGTTAGGCACGACTTATTTTTGACTAGGGAGAAGGTTCGAGTTTTAATGTGGTAATTAGAATATGCTTTGTTTTGGTCGTTGGATCTGGATCTGTTTTGGAAATTGACGGGCGGATTGGTGAGCTTTGTGATTTTTTTTTTAACGTGGTATTTATTTTTTATTGGAGATTTGGAGTTTTCAGTGAATATTTTTCGGGTAGTCGTATGTGTAGTTCTATTTGAGAGATTTCTGTTGAGTAAAGCTTTTTTTAAGTGTTCTTAAAAGTTTGGCTAATCGTTTGGTCCCAGTTGTATTATTTTTTGATGAGAGCTCTATTCATCTCGTTTATATTTGTTGTCGCTGATTAGACACGTCTTCTCTACTACATTAGTGTAGGTACTCATTTTTATATAGAATTCCACTATTTTTCTTGCTTCTAGAAATGTTATATTTCTTCTTTACCTCACTTCAATGATTCTCTCTCTCTCTCTCTCTCTCTCTCTCTCTCTCTCACACACACACACACACACACACACACACACACACACACACACACACACACACACACACACTTTCCACATGTAAGACATCCCCTGCAGCTCTCCTTGTAGAGTCCGTATTTTTTATATGGCCAAGCAAAAGCAGGACGACCAGCTCGAACATACATACAGCAGCTGTGTGAGGATACGGGATGTAGCCCTGAAGACCTGCCAGAAGAGATGAATGATAGGGAGAAGTGGAGAGAGAGGGTCAGGGATATCCATGCTGGCGGCACGACATGATGATGATGAAGAGTGTATGGATGCATAATTCTAACTTTTCAAGGAATTGTCCAATTTTCATTTCCTTGGGAATTATGGATTTGTTAAATTTCAAAATGTATGTATGTATTTGTATTTCCTCACAGCTTTTTCTAATGTTTATCATTTTGTAGTCGATGACCTCTTGCTTTCCTAAAGCTGTTTGAATTTCCTCTGGTGCAGCTAAGAATAAGTCCCTGTTTCTGACAACTCTCTTTGGGGTATTAAGTTTTTTTTGTGTGGGTAAACTTCGCACTACAAATTGTGGAAGGTTTTCATTTTTATTATGTTTTCGTCATGTTTCTTGTTACCCACTTCAACAAAAAGATTGCCGCTTCTAATTTTTCCCAGTTCAATGGTTTACTCTGTGAGAGGCTACTGTTTCAATCAAGAAAGAGGACACTTTAGCTAAGGGAATTTCTACAAGATATTCGATTTTAATAAATCTTTCATTTTCTAAATTGGATTCATTGGGTTTTTTGTTTGTGTTTGCCAAATGAGTTGTTTTTTTTACTGGTCCTGTGCCTTACTGTTCAACATGGCGTCCAACTTCTGTTGAGAATTTACCAAAAGGGATACCCATTCACCTTAGTTGAGACGGGGATGCATAGGCCAGTATACTTGCATCAAAGTCATTGGCCTAGTGGGGAGAGTGTTCGCCAATGGTCCGGGAGACCTGGGTTCAATCCCAGGTCGCGTCATACCAAAGACTTTAAAAATGGTACTTGATTCCTCCTTGCTTAAGACTCAGCAATATAAGGAACGTGTCAATGTTAAAGTGGAGCAATCCACGGAAAGGAGTAGCACCCTTCCCAACGACTCCATGTAGTAGACATTGAAAAGGGAGCCTTCAGGTCACCCTCGACTACGGTCGCCAACTACTTACTAATTTTAAGCTTTCAGTACTCAAAACATAGTACTATATAGTTACACTGTGGTCAAAGTTTTGATTATTTCGACGCCGTTGATCCTCAGCTACTACTTTCTAGAGCCTTTAAGTTAAAAAGGTTTGGGTGTTTGTTTGCCATAATAACAATTCGGAGAATACAGTTGAGATTTAGATGTTAGGACTTGACATCACAAGCCGATTGATCGGATCGGGCCTCTCTGAAATGAGAGCCGAAGTGGAGTATTTCAGGTATCGTGACTGCTTAGTATCCAGATTACAGACCGCTCAGCCCCCAGGATCACGTTATCAATTATTCTAGGTCGCCACCCATGGCCAACCGAGGAATCCATTAGAGTGGGGAGGTCTTATTCCTCTGCAGAAGTGCAGTCAGTGTATTCGACAGCCTCAGCCAACAGGGAGGATAAAAACAATGATAAGGATATGAGTCCAAATTTTAAACTAACGCAAACTTTCTCTCAGACTAAGAATATCAACCACCTAGGGAATCAGAATATGCTGACTGTATCCTCTGCAAAGGGGTAAAACCCCCTCATCCCACAAAAAAGTGGGTTAGCCTGTGTATGACACTAAACTGCGTCTGATCATATGGCTCCAGTTGTGGAAATCTGGGGAGTATGGGATAATTTCTCATTGCCATCACTCCAAGATTCACTCTGACCCAAAGTGGTCGAAGCTGTTAGAATTACATCTATGCGTGAAATAAATCAGTTTGAAAATTATTTGTATTCGGTAGGAATACTTGATGCCAAATAACTGTAAATTATTTGTATTAAAAACAGTTACTTGAAGCTGTGATTATCTATTCCGGATTATTATTATTAGTTACTTGAAACCGTATAACTGTGTGCAAACAAATGACAATTATTAAATAGAAATTACTTGAAAGCATATAGTTATTAGTATTAAATAAGAATACAACTGTTTGGTATGGTTTTATGGCATATCAACCATTGTAGGTTATTTAATGCTAAATCATTTTCATATATATATATTAAATATATATGATTTGATTTGGTTTCGTTTTATGGCATATCAACCATTGTAGGTTATTTAATGCTAAATCATTTTCATATATATATATATATATATATATATATATATATATATTAAATATATATGATTTGATTTGGTTTCGTTTTATGGCATATCAACCATTGTAGGTTATTTTGTGCCAAATCCTTTTAATACATATATATTAAATACATTTTGTAGATAACATTTTCAAACAAGCCTGAGCTCTTTTTTTTTTTTTGCACACAGTTAAATGGTTCCACTTATTTCCATCTGAACGAATAATTCTATTTACTATTAACCATTTGTTTGCTCCCAGTTAAATGTTTTCAAGTATTGTTATGTATCACTAACAATTCACTTAAACTTCTGTCATTTGTTTACACACAGTTAAATGATCAATCAATTCTATTTCAAGCAATTCAGTTTAGCATAAGTCATTTGTTTGCTCTCAGTTTAAATGTCAAAGTACAATTTGAATGTCAAACAGTTCTATTTGACCCACTCCGGACTAGAGTGGGCCTGAGAGCAATGGCAATAAAGGGGTACTGTGCATTCTCCAAAACGCCAGCATTACTAGAGCCTCACCATCAGGTAGTTTAGTGTTATATCCAGGACACTCCTTGGGGGAGTCTTAACCCACTGCAATGATGCAGTCGGTGTATTTTACAACCCCAGCCGATGGGCCATAATACAACTGTGTGCAAATTATTTGTATTACATAGGAATACTTGATATTATATAACTATCTGAAAAAAAAGTCTTAATAAATCGCACGCCCACAAAAAATGTATATATAAATGTACAATGAACGTAATTTCCTGGCTTCTTAGCATAAAATTACCATAGACGGTTTGAGATGACATTAAAATCAAATTATCGTTAAAAAATGTGAAAATATTGACAAAAAAAGTTATGATATTAACCAAATTATAGACTAATTCAAACGATTTATCGTTCAAAAAATGTCAATTTTAGATATAAAACAAAACAGATGGCCATTGTTGATTTGGTCTGATTCGATTCGAATATCAAATATCGACGGGGAAAATATTCTGTTCATTTCTTAGATAAATTTAAACGAATTGTCAATAATGAGGTAAACTATTTCAACCGTATAATACATTATGACCTGAACAATGACAACACGGTGATAGAAAACTTTTTAACAATGGGATGTCATTGTCGAGGATAAAGATATTTACGATGACCATGACACCAACCCCTGGCAGTATTTCAATGAAACTTACGCTTCATTGTTAGTCACAGAATTCTTTATCGTCGTTTTAAACATTTCTTTGATATCATATCAAACTATTCCAGTCACTCACTTGCATGTAAATGATATTATAAGGGAAAATAAAACCTGGTGTAGAGCGGCGGTTAGTTACTCCAGGGTTCGAACCTGATCAGGCGTTCCATCAATAATTTGCTAAAGTTGATTTAAATTGGCTTCGTATACCACATATCTCCCGTCAATGTTATCGGGAAAGGCACGAATCCATCTGTTCCCTCCACTTATGGATAAATAGTAAGGACGACTGGGTTCTTTAGCTTCATAAGGCAACCAGTAAAAGAGAAGGAAAACTGAATTCACACCAACTATACTCCGCTTAAAAATTGACTGTGTGTCATATCCTGTCAGTGGCAGAGAAACTTTTGAAAACACATACCACATATTTAGTGTGATCGAGACGTTGACCATAATATCTATACAACTAAAAAGAAATGTGTGAGTGTGTGCGCGTGCACGCGTGCGTGCGTGCGTGCCTCTCCGGGGATCATACTAACCGGCAAATTCTAGATTTCTTATGGGTATTGACTTGACATAGACTATGAGAGATTCACCACCGGAGGTCTTCAGATAGCAAAATGTCACTTCTACTGAAACAGAGTGGTTTAAAGACTTTGTTATGATGTAAGTATTTAATCAATCCTTTCCTCATGGGCAAGATGTGATTCAAGGTCAATTTTTACAAATGGTTTTCCTTTGCTTAGTTTGGTTGTCTAACCAGTGCGTAAGAACACAATCTGTCCTACTACTGACTTGTTGCTGGGGAGAGAACTGATGGACTCATACCTTTTACAAGGGTATTAGCGCGAAGCGAAATGCAAACAGCCTCGTCCAGGACTTGAACTCGGGTCATCGATTCTATTTTCTAGGACGATAACTGTTACGTTAAACGTGCCTCCTCTTTGATATGAAGTACAACTCTGGATACTCCTGCTGGCTTATTTAGTAACAAGCTTAGTACAAGGCAAAATACGGCGTAGGGGTAGAAATAAGGATCGAAAGATTGTGCTGCGCCAAGGAGAACATGCGTCTTTACAATAATTAGATTTGATTTTCTGAATCTTGTAGAGCTTTCTGTCAGAATAAAGATGACCTTAATAAGAAGGACATTTTTATCTTCTGGTTTTTATCTATTCCTCCCTACAAAAAAAAATACCAGTAGTTATTTACTAAACTGGTAAAAGACTAAAAGTATGAGGCTCCCAGTTGGGAACTAACTTACAAATGATGAATTGCTAGCCTGGCAGGCTAATCCTTAAACCAGGTTAGGTGCCCTAATAATTTACTAAGATTAGTTTAGTTTGGCGTATGACCAGAAATATGAGATACCTTGTGAGAAGCAAATTTCCGATGATCTGCTAGCTTAACTTGTTAACTGTTGCACTTCAAGTGGTGCCCCAGTATCACCAGCCTGGACAAGTGCCACTATCTTAGCTTTCAAGCAAACTGCAATAGATCAAGATATCATCTACTCTACTCCAAAATTTACCAAGTCGATTGAGCAGAGGTGGGCAAACTGGAGCCAGTGGGCCGCATGCAGCCCTTTGTACTATTCTGTGGGGCCCGCAGGAACCTCTAAAAAATTTTAAAATAAACACTTGCACTTGAATCGAGGCTAAATTCTTTTGATTGCAAACGATGCATCCTTTTGATAACTCATAACCCAGTGATGCGAGACTCCCACCAAAAAGTTTGCCCATCCCTGTGATAGAGTGTAAAACTATAATCAATAATTATTATTGCTCAAACATTAGCTCTCTCTCTCTCTCTCTCTCTCTCTCTATCAATCGATCAATCGATGTATTAGTCAAAATAAGTTATACGTGGTGGATTCAATAAGTTTCCAGACTTTTTTGTATAGGCATTTAAGATTGTCGTAGACTCTTGAAAATTCACTATGTTTTTGCTATACATATTATGAGATGACGGACGAATTTTTTATGATTTCAGGTTCAAATGAACAGCTATAGCAGGAATTGGAATACACCCTACTAAAACCTGATTTCAAAAATGCAATCTGGACGAGAGGACACTTTAAAAGAACGATATGTAATAAAATTCTGTTTTAAACTTGGAAAAAATGCCACAGAAACGTATGAAATGCTTCAGACTGCTTTTCGACCATCTTGAATGAATCTAGAATCAGTTCTTGAGTGGCATAAGAGATTCAAGGAAGGCAGGGAGTCTGTGAAGGATGATGAGAGGTTTGACAGGAGTAAGGAAGTCAATATACCAGAGTTGATTGGCCAAACGGTTAGGGTTAGGGTTACTATGTTGTGGTTTTAAGGGAGTTCAGAAAGAGATTCCGTCGGAAGAGGCCAGCACTCATGATATCGGGTCAGTGGCATTTCCAGCGGGACAATGCACCAGTCCACAACTCCATCCTTGTCACAGACTATTTGACCAAGATGGGCATCAAGACAGTTCCTCCGCCTCCCTATAGTCCAGAACTTGCTCCCTGTGACTTTTGGTTATTCCCTAAACTCACAAGCTGTCGTTATGAGACAATTGAGGAGATAAAAGAGGCTGTGACGAAGGTCATTGCAACGCTCACACAAGAGGACTTCGATGGAGACTTCCAGAAATTGTTGGAACGGTACAATAAGTGCATTGCAGCCGGAGGAGATTACTTTGAATGGGACTAGAGTTTCATGTGTGTACTATCAATAAAAGAGCCCATTCGAAAAAAGTCTGGAAACTTATTTAATGATCTTCGTAGCTATTATCGCTCAGATAGTAGCTCTCTCTCTCTCTCTCTTGATCAATTATTTGTTGTGCCATGTCAGTAACAATAGTTTTTGTCAAGATACCTGATGATGGAACAGTGCTGGGATGGGAAAATCCTCTTAATGTAAGCTGAACATACTGCAGCTGCAGCTGAAATTCGTGCTCAGTTCGTTGATTCCGTTTCGATAACCATAAAGCTACTTCGCTCTCCCTGAGAAATAGATGACAGGCTGATGTTACGAAGACAACCTGCATGCTAGCAAACTGATTCTTTAGCATTCCTATCTCTTTCTCTCTAAACAATGGCACCATCTGGGATAAAATATGTTCTATCTTTGACTTTGCAGAATCGACACACCTGTATCATGTAAACACACTTAATTGACCTTTCACTTCATTGCACTCTAATTTCTGGCACCCACATTCTGCTACTGACACGTTGACTTGTATTTCAAATATCCACAAGGTTCAACACCAGGAACCTGTTGATTTCATGTATTGCTGGTGGTTAAGACATTTCTTTTATTCTTGCTATGTTCAAAGCTCGTTATTTATAAACACACATGCTAACAGATATATCAGGGTAAATCAAAAGTATTTTTTGTTTTAAAAAAACAGTTGAGTTCAAAGAAGAACAAAACCGTTCATGGTTCTTGTTTCTTGAAGCTTATATAATGCTCTACAGAGGGTAACTGGAGATGATACGAGTTCTATTGAAAATTTTAAAAGCTTATATAATGCTCTACATAGGGTAACTGGAGATGATACGAGTTCTATTGAAAATTTTAAAAGCTTATATAATGCTCTACATGGAGTAACTGGAGCAGATGGCTTCTCACTGGAATTTGAGTGACAGTAAGTCTCCTCAAGTCTCCAGGACTCTTCTCAATATTCTGACCGATCTTAATAATACTGTTGTTGGGATTGTCTCCACTCATCCTCTTATTTCCAATTTTTCCAGTCCCGGTACTAATCCTTTACAATTACTATCACCGTCATTTTCCTGTTCGTTCTTAGTTTTTTAGGGGGGTTTAGGGGGGTCTTCAGTTTTCTTACAAGGTCTAAGTACTTATCTCTCTTTTCGCTTTCTTTAATTTTCACCTTGTGGTCAGTCGGAAGGACAATATCCACTATTCGGCAAGTTCTCTTTTTCTGACTATCACTTGATCTGGTCGTCTGGCCGAGATTAGGTGATCCGTTTGTATCTCAAAATCCCAAAGAAGTTTGTGCATCTCATTTTTTAGGAAGAGTTCTAGGTTATTCGTATACAATTTGTTTTTGTGGTCAAATTTAAACTTCTTGTATAATTTCGAGTGGATCACCTTCCCTACCCAGTCGTGTCTAGTTTCATACTCTTTTTGCGTTAATTTGCTTATTATACGAGTGATCATTTCGTCTCTATCATCCTATATTCTACATATGCTATTTTGTTGAGTTTTGTCTATTTTTGCTTTGACATATTTAGTCATTATGGCGTTGTTTTGTGCTACAATCAGGAGAAATTCAGTTTCTTTCTTAAGGTTTCCCTTTCCTAGCAATGTCCAAGTTTTTTCATTTGAAATTTCGCTTGTTTGTCACTTGAAATGTCCATACTGATGTTTTTCTTCCCATTTTGGTTTCTGGTTATTTTTATTCTGTGGATGTTTGTGTTGTCTGTATGTTTCTGGTCGCTGTAATCAGTTTTCCTCTACACATTTTTTATGTAGTCTTTGAGTCTTTGTATCGATGCATCAAAGCTTTTTCACCCTGCTGTTAATTCCACTCTCCAGTTTTCCATGATTTTCTCGATAAAATTTATGACTTCTTACACTTTTAGACTGTGTATTATCCAGCTATGCGTGACCATATTGTAAGCCTTTTTATTGTCAATTCACGCCATAGCTAGATTTTTCCATCTCATTGAGGATGTGTTGATCAATGTATAGTAGTTCTCCTGTTCCCCTGATCCCCGCACGGCATCCTTTCTGTTCTTCGGGAAACAGTCCGTGGCTTATTAGCCAATAGTAAATCTCCTTCCTTATTTGTGCCATTCGTATTTTTCACGTCATCGGTAGACACGTCACGGGTCTGTAGTTGTTGGGGGTAGTTCTTTTTTAGGGGTCTATCTGGATCAGAGAGGTCATTTCTCTTGTCATCCATTTGGGTGTATCTGTTTCTTTTACGCATCTATTCATTGCTATGGCCAGTCTATCGAAGATGGAAGTGAATTTTTGAAACCAGTATCCATGTATGCCATCTTGGCCTTGTGTTTTCCAATTTGGTACTTTTTTGAATGTTTCTCTGAGTGATTATTATTATTTACTCCTTTAGAGTTTTTCACATCAGTGTTAACTGATGGTTTTACACTGGAGTTTGAGTGACAGCAAGTCTCCTCAAGTCTCCAGGACTCGTCTCAGGATTCTGGCCGTTCTTAATAATGCTGTCTCTACCCGTCCGCCAACTTCCAAGTCTTCCAGGCCTTTTAATAATCCTTTAGTTATTGTGCCTAGCGCACCAATCACAATTGGCACAATCGTTACTTTCATGTTCCACAGCTTTTTCAATTCTCTAGCAAGGTCGAGGTACTTATCCTTCTTTTCACTTTCCTTCAGATTTATTCTGTGGTCCGCCGGGACAGCAAAGTCGACAATTTTACAAATTTTCTTTTTTTTGTTGATTATTTTGAGGTCTGGTCTTCTGGTCGGGATTAGGTGATCCGTTTGTATGTTAAAGTCCCATAGGAGTTAATGTGTGTCCTTTTCTAGGACAGGTGCTGGGTTGTGCATATACCAATGGTTTGTATGGTCAAATTAAAATTTCCTGCACGGTTCCCAGTGGACCACCTTGCCGACCCATTCGTGTCTCGCCTTATACTCCTTCTGTGCTAATTTGCTGCATTCGCTTATTATGTGATTGATCGTTTCGTATTATTATTATTATTATTATTATTATTATTATTATTATTATCAATTTAGCATTCAGAACATTTCGCAACTGAGAAAAATCATCTAAAAATGAAATTCGTAAAAGCAATGATATTTTTCTTTTCTTTTCTTTTCTGCTTACCATCGAATTGCCTCATTGCTTTAATTATTTAAAACTTGTTTGATGTTTTAAGAATCATTTAAAACTTCAAAATTCTAGTGTCCTAAGTATGACACTAAACTTCACCTCATTATGAGGCTCCAGTTATGATCTGCCATTACTCACAGGTTCACTCTGCCCCGGAGTGGTAGTACCTGTTAGGGTCCCGTCTATATGTTTAAAAGATCTTTTTGAAAATTATTATTATCAGATAGGAATACTTGATATCATATAACTACAAATTATTAGTTCTAAGAATAGTTAATTGAAGCAATAATTGTTTACTAAGAATTGTTATAAGTTACTTGAAACCATAAAACAGTATGTAAACAAATGATTACTATTAAATAGAAATAATTAATTTCAACCATATAATTGTGTATAAATTTTTAGTATTAGGAATACTTGAAACTATACTACTGTGTGCAAATTATTAGGATTTGATAGGAATACTTGATACCATATACTTGTAAAGTATTTGTATTAAGTACATTTATTTGAAGCTATAATTGTTTACTGAGGATTATCATGAGTTAAGTAAATCCATAAATTATATTGACAACTTGATATTATATGACTGTGTACAAAAACTTTTGAGAAAAAGCTACATAAAAATATAAATATAAGCGTACAATGAACGTGATTCTCTAACCTCTAGGCATTAAATAGCCCTAGACTGTTTGACATTCCATTTAAATCAATCAATCAGTCGTTGAAGCAATCAGTCGATCAATCAATCAACCAACCAACAAAAATTCGAGTAATTGGTACCTTGTAACATCTTGCAGACTGATTTCAATCGAAACCTGAATATATGTAAGTACACAAAAAGACTTTGAAATATTTTCAGTTTTAAAGTTCATTGATAAACATTCCACAGCTGTTATCTACATTTTTTATAATTCGGTCAGGTTATAACTTTTGAGGACGAAAAAAAAAAAAAAAAAGAAAGACTAACATGTCTGAATTTGCGTATCTCTGCTTTTCTATTTAATTATTTGGTTTCATTTATTTATTTATTCACATTTTTATCCTTTTTTTTTTTGTTTTGTTTATGACGAAGGTTGCTCCAAAAGTGTGACGCACCACGCTCTTTACCAAAGACAAGACACGACACAGCGTCGAGTTCTAAGTGGAAGCAAATACCCCACTGCCACCATTACACTTCGCAAATGTTCGTTTAAGTGAGAGGTGTTAAGATAGCAGGAGCTTTTGGAGCTTTTTACAGAATTCATTGTCGACTCGTTAGGAAGTGTAAACATGCGAAATTTCACATTAAACTCGCCTCTTGAACTTTTCTAATATTTATACGTGAAATAAGTTTCAATAACATTCGACTTAAGAAAAAAAGAAGTGGCTGATGCAACATAATGGAATGGATGCTTAAATTAGGCTTGCACATGAAGGAATCAGTTCAGTGTCTTTGATACTCTTCATAAATTATTCATTTTAGGTTTTATTCTGATATAAGGTGCACTATTTGACCACGTTTCTGATTTAAGAAAAACCTTTGTATAACGATTTCTTCATTTTACTATATATATATATATATATATAATGCTTGATATAAAGACATATTCTAAAACCACCTACACTCTGTAGAGAAAGCACCTCAGATATGAAGAATAAGTATTTCATGGATTCAAAAGGAAAAGAAAATGATATCTTGATTGTGCCCTTGAAGATGACCAATGATTGTGAAAAACACTCGGAAAGAAAATTTTGGTACGAAATTGAACCAAACTTAAGAAATCGTGTAAGATGAAAAAGAAAAAAAAACAAAACAAAAAGACTTTACTTTGTCGGAAGTTTTTAACGAAACACGTATAAGAGAAGGGCTGTTGCCTAAATATACTTTACATATATATAGTCTCCTTGAGAAGTTTTTCCCTGCATTTTTAACAGTTGGTTCTTCACTGAAACAAGTAACAGCAATATAATATAGTTCTCTTGGGACTTTTTTAAAAGTATTCTAGCTGATCCTAACAGTACTCTAGACTGAATTGTTTCCATTCTTCCTCTGATCTCCAATTAAGCCAGTTTTCTTTCCAAACTTTTTGGGACCGTTTCAAGAGCACCAACGACAATTGGTACAACTGTCACCCTAATGATTCACAGTTTTTTCAGCTCTCTAGCAAGATCCAAGAATTTGTCTATCTTTTCATTTTATTTTACTTTCGCTCAGGTGATTAACCGCGATCTCGGGGATTCGGTTACAAGACTCAGCATTCCTATCCGAAGTCACGGTTAATCACCCGAAGAAGGCTTGAGGTGAAATTTGGCCGAAACGTAATGAGAAAAAACAACAAAAAACTACCAAGATGAGGACAAAAAGTCCGCAATAAAAAAAATTAAAATTAAAAAAAATTAATTCTCATGTTTTTTTGTTGTTGTTTTTTTTTACTTATTCATTAATACTAGGTCTGGTTTGGTGCCTGGGATTGGCTGATCCATTGATATCTCAAGATCCAAGAGACTTTTATGCGTCCCACGTTCTAGAACAGATTCTGGTTTTTGCACATTCCATTTTTCAGTATGATCAAATTTGAATTTCTTGCACAATTCCCTTCCCAACCAGTCGTGCCTAGACTTGAGCCAGTTTGCTGCATTCGCTTATTATTATATCTTTATTTCTTGTTAGTTTTCTCACATCAGCTCTTACTAGTAGCTTTTCACAAGAGTTTGATCCCCTACAACTCCTCAAAGTATGCTCGTTGATTTTAAAAATGCTAGTCCGCTTGATCTACTTTTTACCCAGTCTCTTTTCCAGGTATTCCAAGGGCTCCTATTATGATTGGTATCACCTTCACCTTCATGTTTCGCAACATTTCAGCTCTTTGGCAAGATCGAGGTATTCGCTAAGTTTTCTGCTTTCTTTTATTTCTATTCTGTGGTCCGCTGGAACGGAAAATTTTATAAAATGACAAGTACTTTTTTTTTTATTAACACTAGGTCTGGCTTCTTGTTGGTATTTGTTGATCAGTTTGTATCTAAAAGTACCAGAGAATTTTATGCAACTCATTTTCATGCTCAAATTCTTGTTTGTGCTAATGTCACTTGTTTGTAAGGTCAAATTTTAATCTCTTGCACAATTCCTAGTGAATCACTTTTCCCACCCAATCATGCTTAGTAATGTATTACTTTTGTTCTCTGGGGACCGTTCCAAGCGCTTATTAGTATTATTATTGTTGTGTTCTGGTTAGTGAACACAAGTAGTAGTAATAATAAGACAAACCACGATATGTGAGGTAAATAGTTATATTTACAGGAAAGAGTATTTACAAGAGAGAAACTGTTAGTAGTAGGAACATAGGATTAGTGATAGAGTAAGGATATACTTCAACAATAGGAACGGCTCTTCAGACTCGTAGACGTAGACTGATCGTAGACTGGTCTCAGACTGATCTGGACTGATCTCTTCTGGTATTAGAGCTACTGCCATATATGGTAGATGGACCAGCTCATTATGTCGGAAAGGTAGGTGATACCCAACAATTATAGTATTTCCTTGAGAGTTTTACCACATCAGCGTTTGCTGGTAGTCTTTCACTGGAGTTTGAGTGATGCCAAGTCTCCAGGACTCTTCTCGGTATTCTGGCCGATATCAGTAATACAGTTGTTTGGATGGTCTCCACTCGTCCTTTAATTTACATGTCCTCCAGTCCTTGTACTAATCCTTCGGTGACTGTACCAAGAGCACCAATTACAATTGGTATAAACGTCACTTTCATGTTCCACAGTTTTTTCTATTTCCTAGCAAGGTCAAGTTACTTATCCTTCTTTTCCCTTTCTTTCAATTTTACTCTGTGGTCAGCCAGGACAGCAAAGTCCAGAATTCCGCAAGTTCTCTTTTTTTGTTGTTGATTATTATAAGGTCTGGTCGTCTGGTCGAGATAAGGTGATCCGTTTGTATCTCAAAATCTCAGAGGACTTTGTGTATCTCATTTTCCAGTACAGATACTAAGTTGTGCATATATTATTTGTTCGTATGGTCTATTATAATAATAATAATTATTATTATTTACTCATTAGAGTTTTTCACTTTAGCGTTAGCTGATAGTCTTTCACTGGAGTTTGAGTAACAGCAAGTCTCTCCAAGTCTCCAGTATTCGGTATTCTGGCCGTTCTCAATAGTGCTGTAGTTTGGATAGTCTCCACTCGTCTGCCAATTTCCAAGTCCTCGAGTCCCTTTAGTAATCCTTTAGTTACTGTTCCAAACGCACCAATTACAATTGGTATAATTGTCACTAGTATGTTCCATAGTTTTTTCAATTCCCTAGGAAGGTCGAGGTACTTATCCTTCTTTTCACATTCTTTCAGTTTTATTCTGTGGTCAGCTGGGACAGCAAAGTCGACAATTGTGCAAGTTGTCTTTTGTTTTTTCAAGCCGAAACACTTCTGCATAGTTTGGAACGAGCAGCAACAAGCATAGGCCTCTATGTTAATGCACACAAAACGGAATATATGTGCTATAACCAAACGGGGGATATCTCCACTCTAGAAGGAACCCCACTTAAACTAGTAGACAAATTCACGTACCTAGGAAGCAGCGTCGAATCAACCGAAAAGGACATCGAAACGAGGTTAACGAAAGCATGGACAGCTATCAATAGGCTATCGATTATATGGAAATCAGACCTAACCGATAAAATGAAACGCAGTTTCTTCCAGGCAGCGGTCACATCGATACTGCTATATGGATGCACTACATGGACGCTAACAAAACGACTGGAGAAGAAGCTAGATGGCAATTACACAAGAATGCTGCGTGCAATCCTGAACAAGTCCTGGCAGCAACACCCCACAAGACACCAACTGTACGGCCACCTGCCCCCTATCACGAAAACTATTCAAGTTAGACGAACCAGACATGCAGGACACTGCAGGAGAAGCAGAGATGAACTCATAAGAGATGTACTCTTATGGATCCCCACACATGGCCGCTCAAAAGCAGGACGACCAGCTCGAACGTACATTCAGCAGCTATGTGAGGATACAGGATGTTGTCCTGAAGACCTACCTAGGGCGATGAACGATAGGGAGGAGTGGCGAGAGAGGGTCAGGGATATCCGTGCTACCAGCGCGATATGATGATGATGATTATTATAAGGTCTGGTCTTCTGGCCGAGATTAGGTGATCCGTTTGTATGTCAAAGTCCCATAGGAGTTTATGTGTGTTATTTTCTAGGACAGGTGTTGGGTTTTGCATATACCATTTGTTGGTTTGGTTTGGTTTGGTTTCTTTGTTTAATGGCATATCAACCTATCATTTAATGCCAAAGCCATTCTCCTAGAAGAACAGTAGTGATGGTATTTAACCCATAGCTGGGAGGGTAAGGGGATTCATAACTTTCCCGAGGGTATTTGCCCTAAAGTGAACGTAATAGCGCGACTGGAGTACGAACTCGCTTTCTACGATTCCGCAGTCCATCACTTTTACACGACGACAACACCCCCACCATTTGTTGGTATGGTCAAATTTAAATTTCGTGCACATCTCCCAGTGTATCACCTTGCCGACCCAGTCGTGTCTAGTCTTATATTCCTTCTGCGCTAATTTGCTGCATTCGCTTATGTGATTGATGGTTTCATCTTTGTCACTGCATAGCCTACATTTGATGTTTTGTCGCGTCTTATCTATTCTCGATTTGATATGATTGGTTCTTACGACGTTGTTTTGTGCTGCAATTAGGAGCGATTTTGTTTCTTAAAATTTCCTTTTCTTAGCCATGTCCAGGTTTTGTCGTGTGAAATGTTATTTATTAGTCGTTTAAAACGCCCATACAGTTGTTTTCCTTCCCATTTTTGTTTCCTAGTAATTGTCATTCTGTTGTCCATCGTGTTATCAGTATCGTTTCTGATGGATGTAATGAGTCCTCCATCATGTTTTTGTATATAATCTTCGAGTCGTTTTATCGATGCGTCAACGCTGTCTTCAATGCTGGCAAGTCCTCTTCCTCCCTCTTTTCTTGAAATATAAAGTCTGTCAACGTCGTCTCTGGGATGTAATGCCTTATGCATTATCATTAGTTTTCTTTTTCTTTGGTCCATTTGTTTAAGTTCATCTCTAGTCCACTTGAGAAAGGGTCCGCAATATCTAACGAGTGGTACAGCCCACGTATTTATTCCTTTGATAAGGTTTCTGCTGGAGAGTTTTGTCTCGAGTAGTTTTCTAGTTCTCCTGAGATCTTATTTTTGAATTTTGTCTTTCATTTCCACTTGTTTGATGGTGTCAGCCTCCAAGATGCCCAAATATTTGTACGTTTCGTTTTCTGCGAGCGTTCTAATCTTGTCTACTTTTGGTAGTTCTATTCCGTCAGTTAGATGTCGTTTGCCACTTTTCATTACAAGTATGGCGCATTTTTCTATGCCAAATTCCATTCCTATGTCCTGACTGTATATTCTAACGGCATGTATTAGAGTTTCCAGTTCTTTTTCATTTTTTGCAAATAGTTTCATGTCATCCATGTACACTAAATGATTGATTTTTTCCAGCGATCTACTAAGTTTGTGTTCGGCTGTGCATTTTCTGAATATGTGGTTAAGTGGCATCATGGCAGTTATGAATAGTAATAGTGATAGAGCATCTCCTTGGAAAATACCTCTTTGGATCTTTGTTTCAGCTAAGCTTCTTCCTCCTGCTGTCAATTCCACTCTCCAGGTTTTCATGGTTTTGTCGATAAAGTTTATGACTTCATGTGATATTTTGTACATTTTGGGGCTGCTTATTATCCAGCTATACGGAGCCATATCGTATGCCTTTTTGTAGTCAATCCAGGCCATAGCTAGATTTTTCCGTCTGGTCTTGCCCTCATTTAGAATGTGTTGATCTATGTAAAGTAATTCTGTAGTGCCTCTGGATCCTTTGTAGCATCCTTTCTGTTCGTCAGTGAACAAACTGCGGCTTGTTAGCGCGTAGTAAATTTCTTCCCTTGTTTATTTTCCACATCATTGGTAGGCACGTTATGGGTCTGTAATTGTTTGGGACGGTTCCTTTATTTAGGTCCTTTTGAATCAATGTGATCCTTCCTTTGGTCATCCATTCGAGTACGTGTGCTCTTTGTAGGCATTTATTCATTTCTAGTGCTAGTCTATCGAGAATGGAGGTGAATTTCTCGAACCAGAAACCATGTATTCCATCATAGCCTGACGTTTTCCAGTTAGATATCTTTTAAGTGTCGTTTTGAGTAAATCGGTGTGTATTTCCGCTTTCGGGCCTTCTTCGAGTCCTTCTAGTTCTCTTGTGATATTGTTTATTCATTCAGCTTTTTCGTTATGTTTTTTAGTTGCCATATTTTAGTCCAAAATCGTTGGGTTTCTCTTGCATCCGGTTGTTGGTATTTTTTTATTGTTGATAGAATTTTCTTTCATTGTTTTGGAATGTCCTGTTTTGTCTGTATTGTTTTACCCTTTGTTGATATCTCTTTAATCTTCCTTCTTTCGCTAGTACTTTCTGGTTTATTTCCTCAAGTTGTATTGTAAGTTTTTCCTGCGTTGTCTTTTCTTTGCTGTTCCTAATTATTCCAGTGTCTTTCTTTTGTTTTATCATTTTTACCTGTTTTCGTAGATTTTTTTTATCTGAGTTTCTAGTCGAAATTCCCATCCTGGTTTTGATTTTTCTTTCGTGCTTTTCGAGGTGATCCCAATTTTCTCTCAAACTAATTTCTCTCCGGCATAAATTAGTTCATTTAATTCGGTTATATTATTCCTTGATATATATGACAGTACTTGATTCACTTAATTTATTTCTGCCTTAACTATTCTCCATTCAATGTTTCTTAATGATGGTAATGTGGTCTTTTCACTGCTCATAATTCTCTTTAAATTTTCTAGATTTAACTTTTGTCCTTGTGATAGTGTTTGTTCTGGGTTGTTTGGTTGTGTGGAGTTTCCATTTTCCGAAGTTGGTAGTTCCTTTCGGATGAGCTGTTTTTGTTTGTTAATATTTGATGTACCAGGTAATGTATTATTACTACATTGTTGATCATTTATTTTCTGGTGTATTTCTATTATTTCAAGGTCAGAAAACCAACCCTTCTTTATTATTGTTCTGACTTGATCAGCGAGTCTCTGACTAGTTGTCTGAAAATTAGAAAGTTCTTGCAATATTTTCATCATTCTTTTCCTATATCCTCTTCGTGTAGGGTTACTCCTAAAATAGCTGTGTAGTGCAAGTTGGTTGTCTTCTCTAGTCCATGCTTTCCGTTTTGGTCTCTGGTTGACGTGGTTCCTTAAATCACCATTTGTGTACCTGAAAAGAGAACAGCCAACATTTCCAGGATGACGATCGATTCTCCTATGTTGGCTATCAAGAGAGCACCAGGCGATCATGACACCCAAGCCTGAGGCCTGGGTCCCACGTTGTGTAATATTTGAATTTGATATTTCATCATTGGTAGTATATTGTGGCCATACCAGACCCAGGGGTTGTTTATTATCTGCGCACCTGACACAGATGTGACCGACGACAGTCATAGTGACTATTCGTTAACAGCGGGCCACGAAAAAAAAAAGTTTTAACTTGGTTAAAGTCCACTGGCTTACTCTTATGATTTATTTCATAACGGTATCTGAACTAACTTCAGCAATTTCTGTGTTATCTTTTTGTTTTGTAATTATTATTATTGTTATTATTATTCACTCATTAGAGCTTTTAACATCAGCGTTAGCCGATGGTTTTTCACTGGAGTGACAGCAAGTGTCCTCAAGTCTCCAGGACTCTTCTTAGTATTCTGGCCGTTCTCAATAATGCTGTAGTTTGGATGGTCTCCACTCGTCCGCCAACTTCCAAGTCCTCCAGTCCCTTTAGTAATCCTTTAGTTACTGTGCATAACGCACCAATCACAATTGGCACAATCGTTACTTACATGTTCCACAGCTTTTTCAATTCTCGAGCAAAGTCGAGGTACTTATCTTCCTTTTCACTTTCCTTCAGATTTATTCTGTGGTTCGCTGGGACAGCAAAGTCTACAATTTTGCAGATTCCCTTTTTTTTGTTGTTGATTATTTTGAGGTCTGGTCTTCTGGCCGGGATTAGGTGATCCGTTTGTATGTTAAAGTCCCATAGGAGTTTATGCGAGTCATTTTCTAGGAGAGGTGCCGGGTTGTGCATATTCCATTTGTCTATATGGTCGAATTGAAATTTCCTACACATTTCCCAGTAGATCACCTTGCCGACCCATTCGTGTCTCGCCTTATACTCCTTCTGTGCTAATTTGCTGCATTCGCTTATTATGTGATTGATCGTTTAGTCTACATTTACTGTTTTGTTGCGTCTTATCTATTCTCGCTTTGATATGATTGGTTCTTATGGCGTTGTCCTGTGCTGCTATTATGAGAGATTCTGTTTCCCTCTTAAGGTTTCCTTTTCTTAGCCAGGTCCAGGTTTTCTGGTGTAAGATGTTGTTTATTAGACATTTAAAGCAGCCATAGAGTTATTTTCCCTCCCATTTTTGTTTCCTAGTTGTTGTCATTCTATCGTCTATCGTGTTGTCCGTATCGTTTCTGATGATTGTAATTAGTCCTCGTTCGTGTTTTTCTATGTAGTTTCCGAGCCGTTGTATCGATGCGTCAACGGTGTCTTCGATGCTGGCAAGTCCTCTTACAGTATTAACTTGCGAATAATCGGGATATCAATGATTAGAATATATTCTCATCATGCTTAACTAGTGAGGGAAAATGGTTATACCCCCTGCGGGATTAAAAACTTGAGTTAAAAGAGCGGATGAACCTCTCAACGGCTATCTAGCAACTGTCTTCATTAGGATTGGCTAACAATGAAGTGTATTCTTGACGCTTGAAACGTCAGATATGACCCAAGCAAACTTAACTGACTGACTGATATATCATTGTATATAAAAAAAACAAAAAACCTTATAACTTTGACAGTGGTCACGCTAAACCAAACATATACATAAAAGTAAAGATCGCTGTCATGATTCAAACATTGTGAGGCAGACAAGTGATGTACTTATTATACAACCTTTAACTGTTTCAATATGAAGCGAAATCGAAACTATCCATTTTTTTTACGATTATTTAAAATAGTTCCTTTATATTCCTGTTATTTTCTTTTTCAAATAATATTGATACGTTAAATAAAAAAAAACACGAAAAAATAACATTTTATGGGAATTTTTATGACATTAAAGCTTTCGTTTTAAATTTTAGAATCTATCAACTCTTGGGGGTTTTTTTTTCTAGCAAATGATTAAGAATATTATTTTCTTAACGGTTTGCACCAAGATTTTCTTAGCGAACTGTTTTCTCCTCTCTTAAGAGCAGTCCCCAAGGCGTAGTGGTTAACGTACTGGACAACAACATCGTAGTAAGCGAATTTGAACTCATTTGCGCTATTAGATTCATTTTCTGACAAATACCCTTGGATAAAATATGAACTTTCCTATCTCCTTTCATCATTTTCTGACAAATACCCTTAGATAAAATATGAACTCTCCCATCTCCTTTCATCATTTTCTGACAAATACCCTTGGATAAAATATGAACTCTCCCATCTCCTTTCACCATTTTCTGACAAATACCCTTGGATAAAATATGAACTCTCCCATCTCCTTTCACCATTTTCTGACAAATACCCTTAGATAAAATATGAACTCTCCCATCTCCTTTCACCATTTTCTGACAAATACCCTTGGATAAAATATGAACTCTCCCATCTCCACAGTTATGGGGAAAAAAGTACCACTATTGTTCTTCTACAATGATGGCTTTAGCATTAAATAACCCGCGAAAGTTGTTTTATTTTGGCTTTTATGGCACATCAACCATTGTAGGTTATTTGATGCCAAAGCAATCTTTGAAGAAGAACAGTAGCGGTACTATTTATTCCATAATTGTGGGGGATAAAGGAGTTAATATTTTTACCAAGGGCATTAGTCCGAAAGTAAACGCAAGAGCAACTGAAGTTTGAATTTAGTTACGACGATATCGCAGTCCAGTGCCTTAGCCACTACGCCAATGTGACTCTCTCCTTACGAAAATTTATTTACCATTAAACAAAGCAACTGAACCAAACTAAACCATCTCCTTTCTTATTTTCATATAAATTTCGTACAATAAACTTTACAGCTATTATGGAACGGAGTTAGTATATCAAATGTAGTTTTTTTTCTGTTGTATCATTTCTTTATATATATATATATATATATATATATATATATGTGTGTGTATATTTCAGTAAATAAAAAGGTCATAAAGCCGCCACCTGAAGTCTTCGTTTTGCGATTGGTGAATTATTTGACATTATCGGCAGCTCTTTACTCATTGACCAATCAACATTGAAGAAGAACGAACATCAGGCACCATACTGATATATCTGAAAGATAAGTGCCATTTTGGAGCGTGCTCCAGACAAGAGAAGGCCTTATGTTTTCAAGATAGTGACATGAGAATTAAAAATAACCGCCAAATGAAAACAAAATGAGGAAAACTAAAAAGTAAATAACTGATAACGTTCAACGTAATGAATGTTTCTAACCCCAACCAATATACTCAGGGGAATGTCAAGGTTCCTTGATATCTCTCACCATTTTTTTAAAAACTTTATCAACTATAGATAGCTATAAAGAAGTGCCTCCGTGAAGCAGAAGGAAACGTAGCTGATTGCAACACTACCTTTCGGTATTCGTATCAATCTTAAGGAGAGGCTCGTGGTGTTATGATAATCGTCATCGGAAATGAACATGTTAACCCGAGTTCAAATCCAGGAAGAAGTTGTTTGCATTACGCATAGCGCTAATACTCTCGGGTAATGTATGAATCGAACTATCCTCCCTTCAGCTCTAGCCAAAATAGTAGGGCAGACTGAACTCTTTAATCTTGGTATGACAACAGGTCTAAGTGAAGGAAACCTGTTAAACTCCACTAAAAATGACCTTTTGTCACATCCTGCTCGTGCTGAAGGGTTGGGTATATATATATATATATATATATATAATTTTGAAGAGTGTATATTTAGGCTGCAAGTTATTATTCGAGCAAGTTTTGTTAAAGACGATAGAACACTGTTTATTATTTTTAATTTTAGTTTTACAAGACTCCTTATCTTTCTAGTGTCAGGATCTAGATGGTAAAGGAATTATCCCATATCTTCTGTCGATGCGCTTTCAACCATACCTTTGGTCGTCATCAACAGTAGTGTAATTTTAAGTTTTTACTGTTTTAATAATTTGTAGCGTTTTGTTTTGATGTTGTCTGTTGAAACGTTTTCAGCGTTTTGTTTTAAAACGTTCGGTTGGGAAAAGGTTTACTAATAGAGTTAGAAAAATAACAAACATCTTAAGAAAAAAAAAAAAATAATAAACAGTGTTACATCGTTTTTAACAAAACTTGCTTGAATATGCACACACACACACACACACACACACACACACACACACACACACACACACACATATATATATATATATATATGTATATATATATATATATATATCAACCTTAAAACTGAGAGCAGTCATACAAGAACATTGGTGTTATAAAACTTTTATTTTTCTGTAAATTTATATTGCAACAAAATAAACGATAACACTATGGCTTAAATCGGGACTTTATTAATACAAAATGTGTTCAAAACGTATCGAAACTGCAGCTGTATTTACCAAGACAAAAATGGACAATGAAGCATTGATTTTTTCATTTGTCGAAGCACCTCTAAAATTCTTCTTTTGATTTGGTGTGAAGCGGCATTTTGGCATTTTTTAATGTCTTCCACGTCCTCAAATCTTACTCCTGAGACGAATTTGCCGTTTAGGAAACAGGAAAAAGTTACGTGGGTCTAAGTCTATTGATTATGGAGTGTGCTGCCCTGGTACGAAGTACTGTTGTTCAAAAAGTATCGAGACTAGCTTCCTTAAAAATTCGTCTAGACATTATCACTTTATTATAAGCTGTCGTCAGTTATATATTGAATTTTTAAATTTTAACAATCTAAAGCTTCTTTCTTGATACTTTTAGATCACAATCTTCTTTCTTGATACTTTTAGATCACATTTCAATAATTTTTCTTGAAATTTTCAGGCAAAGATACTTATGGCAGTATTTGATTTTTAGATGTTTTTAAATATCTATATTGGTAAACTAATGCTAAAGTGTACCATTCAAAATTATTTTTTTCAGAGTGTCATTTACTAAATAAGTTAGTAGTCAACTATTTATTATGTCAGTTGCTCAATTGTGCTCACGTATTTATTTAGATAATGATTTTTTAAATTTAAATTTAAAGATGAAATTTCGATTAAAACGTTTCGTTCAAAATTTAACGAGACCGGGTTCATATTTTTTTCCAGTTGGCATAGATTTAATTTAGATGTCTAGACACCAGTCAAGTCGTCTAGGCGTCATCAATTTATTATATAAGTTGCTCAGCTGTACGTATACCTTTATTTAAATTTTAAATCTTAGAATTTAAAAAAGTTAAAGATTCAGTCTCGATTCTTTTTGATCAAACTTCATTTTGAGTCTTATTCAAGAAGACTGAATTTTTTTTATTTTATTTCTTCTAATATACCACCTGATAGTTCTAAAAATTGCACAATGGAAATGGTAACGTTGTTGTCGCGATCGAAGGAATGTCATGAATTATTGACAGAATGTATATGAGATTTATTTTAATTGAAAAGAATATCTGTTACTTCACAAGAACATTGATATCGACTAAAATTAGCTGAAGACAGTAATATTGTGAACTAAACATTGACGATGAGGTGCGGGTGACTTTATGGTTAACGTCAATGAAATATTCGTCACAAAAAAAAATGGACTCGTCATGCCAAATTCAAGACGAGGTGGTTTATGTTTCACTTTATTTGAGAAAAACCTGAATCTATCTATTTTACCCTCAGCTATGGTTAAGTAGTGGGGAAAAATCGTTCTCAAGCCTGGTAGACAGGAATACGTAGGAAAAAGAAAACCTCAGAATTTAAAACCAGAGGGTGTGAATTGTGCATCAAAGTTATCGTATAAAGTTTCTGAGGGAGTGCATTTGGCACAAACAAACAGTTTTATGTCAAGAGGACGGAGATTCGCATTTATTGTACATTCATATTCAAATTTTTAGTGTAATTGTCTCTTTCACACTTTTATATGATATCAAACATTTTTATCTAATACAAATCGTTTGCTCGCAGCTGTATAGTTTCAAGTATTCCTATCTTAGTAATTTACAAAGCTTTTTGTTAAGATGTATAGGGTGTTTCAATATACATTGGGCTCATATGACTGCTAATAACTCTACTAATAATAATGTTGTGTTCTTTTTTGCTTCAGATTTGAACATAGTACACAATAGTTTGTAAAGTAAAGTTGGCGACCGTAGTCGAGGGAGACCAGAAGGTTCCTTTTTCAATAGCTACAACACCGAGGTGTAGGGGAGGATGCTACTTCTTTCTCTTTACTCCACTTTACCCTTGATACGTACCTTATAATGCTGAGTGTTAAGGAAGGAGATATCAAGTACCTTTTTTTGAGTCTTTGATATGACTCGACTTTGGATTGAACAGCGGTCTCTCGGGCCATTGGCGAACACTCTACCCAATTGGCCAATGGGAATCCTTGATCACAATGCCTTGGACCAAGAGGAAAAAATATTATGCGCCACTGCTTATTTGAAGACAAAATCATTGAAAACTGTGCAAGCAGAATTTAGCTCGAAGTTTAACTTCAACAATTATCCACAGAAAAGCCAAATTTATCGTTGGGTACATAAATTTCAAGCCACATAGTCAGTAAACAACCTCAACGAGAAGGCAGAGAATCCCAGATCTGGCTGGAAGTTGACTGCAAGATGTCCTGACAATGTGCATGCAGTGAGAGATTCTGTCAGAAGGAGTCTGAAAAAGTATCGTCCGAAGACATTTCCGAGAACTTGGTCTTTCACGTCCTCTGTTGGATAAAGTCAGTCAATTTCTGCCTTTGTCATCTGGTTTGACCTTTCTGATGTGATATGGTTGCTTTTTAAGATTCAGATGAAAAATGACGTCATGCAGTACGCATAATCATATTAATTAGTTGGATCTATTTTGAGACACCCTGTTGCCCAAGGCCGTATAAATGAGGCACCCAATGAAACTCGAACACATTCTTGTTGGTTTGCAAGTCTAGCTTGCAATCCTTTACACTAGCCGAGGTATTCCTATCTAATACAAATAATTTGCACACGGTTGTTGGAAGTATTTCAATCTAATAATTCACGCACAATTATATGATTTCAAGTAACTAATAACAATAATCCCCATGGTGTCGTGGCTAACGTGCTGGACTGCGACATAGTAGTAAGTGAGTTCGAATTCCAGTTTTGCAATTTTATTCACTTTTGTACAAATAACCTTGGGAAATGTATAAACTCCCTTGTCCCCCCTCCCACTATCGGTTGAATAGTACCAGTAGTACCAGTACTGTCCTTCTTCAAAGTTGGCTATGGTATCAAATAACCCATGTAGGTTGATATGCGATGAAACAGAGAAAGTAAATATTAGTAAGCAAACTTCAAGTAACTATTCTGATACAAATAATTTGCTCAGAGTTATATGGGATCAAGTCCTTCTATCTATCAGATCAGAGATGGATACTATCACTCCGGATCAGAGTGGACCTGGGAGTGATGGCAATGAAGTGGGTTCTCCACAGACTTCAGAACTGAAGCCTGACCACTGGATAAAGTTACTGGCATACCCAGGACAGCGTTTTGTGAAGAGTCTTCCCCCACTGCAATAAATACTGTCTGCCTATTCTAATCCCCACCAACAGGATTGGATAAAGGTTCTTGAGACTGTCTAGCGGATAATTGCTTCTTAGTAAGGAGTACGATCCTCACTGAGTTTTGGGCCAAAACAAATCTTACTCGCATGATGTAACGGTTAACAAGGTAGGTTTGCAAATTGTTACTAGTGCGTTCGATTCTCTCAGGTTCCCTCTTATTTATGATCTTGTGTCAAGCAAAGCTAAGTAAATAGATATTTGTTTCATATTCTCTCAATATTCCTTCAATTTCTCCTCAACTTCTTCTTTCTTTTCCCTATCGTCTATTCTTGATCTTTCCCTCAACTTCCACTGCTTCTTTTTTTTCTACCCATATATTCTTTCTTTTTACTCTCCTCTTCTTTCGTTCATCTCCCACTTCTTCCCTCTCTTTCTTTTGATATTCTTTCATTTTTTTCTTTCACTTCATTCTTTCTTTCTTACTTTTTTTCCATCGCCACTCTTCCTCCTCCTCCTCCTCCTCAACTTCTTTGGTAAAAGAAATATGAAGATTTGCTAATGCCTTTGACGGATCTTTTTTTTCATTAAAAAAAGATGATAACCGTTCAGCTTTGCTTGCTATAATCCTTCCCACGCAAAGTGAAGTGATTTTTGGCAGTTGCCTCATATATTAAGATGTCCATCATATTCATAGTAAGTAAATTAATTTCGACATTGCTGCCAACCGACGTCGTTGCAGTGTAAGTAAGTAGATAAGAAGATTTAAATTTCAACTTTAATGATTTGTTTATAACATAAAAATTCTTTCGTGTATATTATTGAAATGATCCGATGAAGGTTAACTTGGAAATGATTTTAATCACGATATCTCCAAAGAATTGTAATAGGGCGAAAATAAAATGCACACATCACTTACAGCCAAACAAGTCGCCCGTTGTATAACAACAAAAGCTCTGGATATTTATATTAAATATGTGTACAGTAATTGGTAGGAAATAGATTCCCTCTTAGCGGCTCGATACCTGGTTACGGCAAACAGTCTAAAGGGGAGAAGAGTTTGTCATAGGAACAGATGGACTGACATTTGGTACATTATAATAAAATACTAAATAATCTGTAAACCCCTTACATCAGCGGTTCATGGTGATATTAAGGTTTCTATTTAGAAATAAGTGAAGAATTCTAATTAGATTTATCCAATTAAAATTATTTAAATTAGAATTATTCTAACTAGAATAATCTACTCATCTTCGTTGTATCGAGAATTTGTAGGATTAAAATATGACGTTTTGCACCAATGAATACGCCACAAAATTATCATTCAGTCGCAAAATGGATGGAAATTGCTTTAGTCTAAGCGAATTGTAAATGAATTGCGGTTATAAAAAATGGTGTGCTTTTTTTCTAAGGTTAGGGTTACATACTAACATACAAAAAAAAAAAAATGAATATTCAAATAATATACTCAATACATAAAACGTAGATGGAGTTGTGGTTGTCATTGTGGAAAATGATTTGGTTTGGGTTCTTTTTTAATAGCACATATCAACTATCGTGGGTTATCTAATGCCAAAGCCGACCTTGTAAAAAAAAAAAGCAGTAGTACTATTTAACAAATAGCTGAGGGGGTTCATAATTTTCTCGACGGTATTTGTTCGAAAGGGAATGTAATAGCGTGACTGGAGTTCGAACTCACCTAACTTTGTGAGGAATCACTAATAGTCAACAAGACATCAGGCAGATAAGATTTATTGATGTAAGAAATAAACGGGGGCTTTCCTTTGAAATACGTCCCAACACGCTGACAATTTGTAGGTATTTTTTTACTAATATATATATATATATATATATATATATATATATATATATAGCTTAGTTTCATGTAGATTCGCGAATCCTCAAGCCAAGCAGAGTACCCATGCTAACCAATTTCTCCCTCCAAAAACGTTTCCAAGAGTATGTATTTACCTTACCCCTCCGCCACGGGCAGAATGTGATGCAAGATCAGTTTTTAAACGTAGTAGAGCTGTTTTGAATACAGAGTTTTTCTTTTCCTAGACTGGTTTCCTTACCAAGGCTAAATATGCCAGTCTGCCTTACTATTTATTTAAAAATAGGGGAAGAGTAGATTGGATTCATACCTTTTCCAATGGCATAAGCGTGAAATGAAAAGCAAATAGCTCCGTTCAGTATTTGAACTCGTATAATCGATTCCTTATCCTATGACAACAACTGTTAGGCCAAGGGTGCCTAAAACGTTCATAGGGGTCAAACGAGTATTTGGAACTCGAGCTTATATAAATGGAAAGATGAATCTCGCCTTTACTTTGACAAGGTTGATAGCCGGGTATTTAGGAAACGATAGCATAGAGTTTACTATAGGAAATAATCAAGTCAATAGAAGCAGAATACCGCTTTATGTAAGGTAAGGTACTTTGTCACATATTACCAAGTCCAGTGTCATTGAGAACAGGTCCATATCTTCACGGTAACAGTCTTTTTGTGATGGCAATGGCATCTATCAACAGAATAATGCGCTCTGCCACGTTCAATAGGTAAGAGGAAAACGGTTTAAGGGACATCAAGAAAAGTGAACTTTCTCTTGTCATCCGATTGCCCAGCTGCCATGAAGCCGATAGGAGATATGCGGAACCAACAAATTTGCTCTGTAGAAATTTTACCACATTACTGCTGTTAAAATCGTGAGAATTTTTACGTTTCATGCCTGATCGTGTAAAAGATTCTTTGTGGGCCTTTGATATTTGTTATTAAGCAGATGTGCTGTATATATATATATATATATATATATATATACAAAGAAGATTAGTTGGGAATGATTCTATTTGAGAATATATTAGAGGATTCTTATAAATCTCCAAGAGTGCTCAGTGTACGATAATCAATATATAAATTTATACAGAGAAATTTTACATATAACTGAAAAACTCAATGAACCGTCATATGGCCATAATAAATCTATTTCAGCAGACAATTTTCGAAACCGGTTTCATCAGATAGCCATCACACAATGAAGAGATTTTTTTTTTAATATTTTTTTTCAAAGAACTCTTACTTGTCTAAAGGAAAAAAGAAAATAAAAAGATATGGACAGGAAGTTAGCATCAAAAACGGATGTAATGTCATTGTCTGGTGTCATGTATCCTCATGTATCTAGTAAAAAAAAAAAATTAACAGAATTTTGAATTTTCACAAATGTTTTTTAAAATTTAGACACATAAGGATACCTGACACTAGACAATGACATTATATCCATTTTGACACTTACCTCTGGCTCATATCGTTTGGTTCTTTTTTTAACAAGTAAGACTTCTTTAGAAAATATAAGAATTTTTTCTCTCCATTGTATGATGGCTATCTGAAGAAGCTAATTTCTCTGATAAAGTTGCTAGTTGGAATAAATTTATAATAGCCAAATGACGATTTGTTGAGTTTCTTCGATTATATATATATATATATATCGACTAATCTAATATCTACCAGCATTCACGGTACCAGAAAAAAAAAACCCGTCAGGAACAAGAGATAAAAGTATCTCGAATCACCGCCCGGGGGGAAAAGAAAAAATTATAGGTCAAAAAGAAAGAAAAGGCCAACCTCGTCCGACCCCTTGAAAAAAATCTACGGATACGCCGTCAGTGGTCAAAAGAAAACTAAAAACCTTCCGCGAATCCTGCAATACTACAATTACAAAAGTGCTCAACACAAGTGGAGCCAATTATAAATAAAAAGTAGATTTTCGACTCGCGATTTAAGTTAATTATATATATATATATATATATATATATATATATATATATATATATATTTCAACATAGAATACTAATATTGGATAATACTCCATAGTATATTACAATATAACATGTCTCATCACCACGATTTTCCCACCTCACTCATTCTTATGTTTTAGATCCATCTTCATCTATTATACTTACAAATCAAAAGTTTATTTCTTTCGTAATGCAATGATGATGATAAATTGTTCCTTAGTTAAAATCATCACTACACCCACACACCCTCACACACACACATACACACAAAATTTATTTTGTCAAATCCTTGTCTATCGCGGCTTTCGCTACACATCGCCACTTATATATCCAGGAGACAACCTCAAATTTGCCGTGCGGCGTATGTATCATCATACACACACATACAAACAATCACTTATACAGTCAAATACAATAATACGCGAATATAATCCACACACACATACACACAAGTACACACACACACACAAAAAGAGTTGTATACAATAATTTTTCGATTTTTTCGATTTCTGCAATATCTTTCTTTCTCTGCCTAATGATTGTCATAATAAGATGGCATGAAACCGATGGTCGTATCCATGCAATTAAATATATATAAAAACTAATATATATTTATTTATTATCATATATACATATACTTATATTGTGCACAACCATCAGACGAAAATTTTAGAAAAGTAGCTAATCAAGCGTCTATATAGTGTGAGGTATAATCACGTGATAGAATATTAGTACACGTGTCATTCACACAAAACGAAAAAATGTATATATAATTTAGGGCAGTCTAAATAAAGCAGAATAATAAATGGAATTAAGTAGCAAATCACACAGGAATCAACATGTCTACACGCAGATATCAATTCGCTTCTTCTCTTTCTACAATTTGTTTTCAACAAGTTAGAGGATGCATAATTTTTCTTCCAAACGCAAACTACATATGTTGCCACCTCCTTTATAAGCTTGGGATTTTTTTTTTTCGCAATATCCCATTTTATTATAGGAGATATCCCCGTTTCATCTTTCATTTGTTTTATAATTTTGGATAATGTTGTACTGTTGGCGTATTTTCTATTAGTGAAGCTGATGGTTATACCATCTATTTTTCCAGTCCAATTCAGTGATACTGATGTATATTTTTTCATCATTATTGTTAACTTCCTTTTTGTCAGTGGTGAAGATAACATGAAATTTCAAAGTAATAGACGTCTAGTGTTCATGATTATAATTATAATAATATTTTTCATATTTTATTATAGAATTGAGTAGTTTCTAAGCAAAACTTTTCTTATTGGTATTTCTTCTTTTAAATACGTATAACTAGAAGAAGTAGCCGGTCCATGACCGAACTAAAAAGATTTTAGTGAGATAGAAAAAGAGAAAGAGAGGAGCAAGCTTAGAATTAAAAATGTGTCCTTATTTGTTGTTGAAAGGTTTCGTCTGTTAATTCAAATGAAAAGTAGTCTATTTTTTTATGAATTGATTTTTTATTCTTTTTTTAGTTTACATCTAAAATAATATATAAAAAATACATAACCCTAAACTGGGGAAAGATTTCAAACATTTTCATGTTTCTTTTCTTTTCTTTTTTTTCTTTTCTTTTCATTTTGATAGCCTTTTTTGTTTTGTTTTGGGTTTTTTGTTTGTTTGTTTTGCTTTTTTGCTGTTTTTGTTTGTTTGTTTATTTGTTTGTTTTGCCTCCAATAAATT
The DNA here is from genome assembly GCA_963585895.1 of Sepioteuthis lessoniana. Lineage (NCBI taxonomy): Eukaryota > Metazoa > Mollusca > Cephalopoda > Myopsida > Loliginidae > Sepioteuthis > Sepioteuthis lessoniana. Next base: position 118,288 of record CAUZXS010002702.1, read on the forward strand.
TTCATTTTTTACATTTAAAAAATCAGCCTTTGAATTATCCATAAACAATGTTTTCGTTTGATTGAATAAAAAAAATTTCTTACTCTCTAAAAATGTAAAAGTAAGAGTTGGTACAATGAAAAGAAGCAAAGAAATAAGAATGTGTCCTTACAAAAAAATAAGCTAAAAAATTTTACTGTAAAATTTTTCGTATGACAATTTCATTTTTTTTTGTTTGTTTGTTTCTTTTTCTTTCTTTTTTTTTTTTTGTTTACACTTCAAAGTGTATTTTAAAAAATATCTCTTGGTTTAAAACATTTTCGGGATTTCTTTTAGTTCCCCGACCAAAATTGGGGGTTTTAAAAATTTAGAATTAGTTCTAAATTACAAAACAATAATTTTCGAAAAGAGCATTGAATTCAAATTTCACCAATGGAATCTATGTAATATTTAAATATGCTGAGTCTTTAGAAGAACTGAAGAGTTACACAAGCTTTTTTGTATTTACTTTCGAACAACAGTGAAGAGTTCTACAAATGGATTGATTTTTAATTTTTGAATTTAATGTAAAAATCAAAAACTAAATTTTGTACCTTTCCTTCATATAAACATATTAGAGTGTATGTGCGATTGTAATGCTTCATGTTTTAACTTTTCTGTCAACACGTACATACCAAAACAGATGCGTCTCCTTTATATATAAATATTATATATATAATTTTACCTTTTATTCTTTTGATAATGATATCTGTAAAATAAAAATCAAAGAATAAAATCAAGATGCAACCGGAAGTTGGAGATGATTAAAGAGAGAGAAAGAGGGAAAGAGAGCAAAGAATCTCAGAAAAAAAGAGAGACTTATGCAATGTAAAAAAGAAAGAAAGAAAGAAAGAAAGAAAGAAAGGGTGCATAAATGTATGCATTATGAAATTAAGCAGAAAAATATAAAAAAGCGTCAAACATAAGGAGAAAATTTAAGAATAAATAGAAAAACAAAAAAGAAAGAAAGAATGAATGAAAAAAAGTGAACGAAAGAAAGAAAGAAAGAAAGTGTAAGTGAATGAATGAATGAATGAAAAGAAAGTGATCAAAAGCAAGTGAAGAAGGAAAGAAAGAAAGAAAGAAAGAAAGTGTAAGTGAATGAATGAATGAATGAAAGGAAAGTGATCAAAAGCAAGTGAAGAAAGAAAGAAAGAAAGGAAGAAAGAAAGAAAGAAAGTGTAAGTGAATGAATGAATGAATGAAAAGAAATTGATCAAAAGCAAGTGAAGAAAGAAAGAAAGAAAGGAAGAAAGAAAGAAAGAAAGAAAGTGTAAGTGAATGAATGAATGAATGAATGAAAAGAAAGTGATCAAAAGCAAGTGAAGAAAGAAAGAAAGAAAGAAAAAAGAAAGAAAGAAAGAAAGAAAGAAAGTTTAAGTGAATGAATGAATGAATGAAAGGAAAGTGATCAAAAGCAAGTGAAGAAAGAAAGAAAGAAAGAAAGAAAGTGTAAGTGAATGAATGAATGAATGAATGAATGAAAAGAAAGTGATCAAAAGCAAGTGAAGAAAGAAAGAAAGAAAGAAAGAAAGAAAGAAAGAAAGAAAGAAAGTGTAAGTGAATGAATGAATGAATGAATGAAAAGAAAGTGATCAAAAGCAAGTGAAGAAAGAAAGAAAGAAAGAAAAAAGAAAGAAAGAAAGAAAGAAAGTTTAAGTGAATGAATGAATGAATGAAAGGAAAGTGATCAAAAGCAAGTGAAGAAAGAAAGAAAGAAAGAAAGAAAGAAAGAAAGAAAGAAAGAAAGAAAGTGTAAGTGAATGAATGAATGAAAAGAAAGTGATCAAAAGCAAGTAAAGAAAGAAAGAAAGAAAGAAAGAAAGAAAGTGTAAGTGAATGAATGAATGAATGAATGAATGAAAAGAAAGTGATCAAAAGCAAGTGAAGAAAGAAAGAAAGAAAGGAAGAAAGAAAGTGTAAGTGAATGAATGAATGAAAAGAAAGGGATCAAAAGCAAGTGAAGAAAGAAAGAAAGAAAGAAAGAAAGAAAGAAAGAAAGAAAGAAAGAAAGTGAAAGTGAATGAATGAATGAATGAATGAAAAGAAAGTGATCAAAAGCAAGTGAAGAAAGAAAGAAAGAAAGAAAGAAAGTGTAAGTGAATGAATGAATGAAGAAAAGAAAGTGATCAAAAGCAAGTGAAGAAAGAAAGAAAGAAAGAAAGAAAGGAAGAAAGAAAGAAAGAAAGTGTAAGTGAATGAATGAATGAAAAGAAAGTGATCAAAAGCAAGTAAAGAAAGAAAGAAAGAAAGAAAGAAAGAAAGTGTAAGTGAATGAATGAATGAATGAATGAATGAAAAGAAAGTGATCAAAAGCAAGTGAAGAAAGAAAGAAAGAAAGAAAGGAAGAAAGAAAGTGTAAGTGAATGAATGAATGAATGAAAAGAAAGTGATCAAAAGCAAGTGAAGAAAGAAAGAAAGAAAGAAAGAAAGAAAGAAAGAAAGTGTAAGTGTATGAATGAATGAATGAAAAGAAAGTGATCAAAAGCAAGTGAAGAAAGAAAGAAAGAAAGAAAGAAAGAAAGAAAGAAACTATTTTTTAGAGCAATTCGTCTAAAAAGTAAGTGAGGATATATGATAGTGTTAAGAACAGACAGAAATCTACGAGGTACCAGCCTAGGTACGTAGGTAAGTATGTAGTGCAGTCCGGTTTGATCAGGTAGGGTATGTAAGTAAGAGCAGCAGGTGAGGGTGTTAGGATTTGGGAGTGGTGCAAAAAGCTATGTTGTTAGGCAAGTGGGCAGGTGGGTGCTTGGGTGAGGTGTGTAGGTGGGGGTTGTCAGCTGCATACCTGGGTGATGAGTAATTGAGTAAAAATGGACCGGCTGACAGACAGCAGTTTAAAACTCCCGGTGAGGCCATATTATGGAAGCACAAAAGGTTAATAAAGAACTCCTTTAAGGAAACGTTTTATCTTCTGTTCAAGCAATTCTTCGGTGACTTTTTTTTTCTATCGCGATGAGAGAGAACTGATAGAATTAAATCTATACTATTATGCTAAAAGTTGTGTGTGTGTGTGTGTGTGTGTGTGTGTGTGTGTGTGTGTGTGTGTGTGTGTGTGTGTGTGTGTGTGTGTGAGCTCGCGTGCATGTTTCTACTGATTTTTTGCATGTACATTGTTCTGACGTTGTGCTCCAGCAACAGTTATACGAAGTTGACCTCGAAGGTCATTAGAGGTCACTAGAGGTTTCAGATTTACGCATTTCAGGTTTAACTTAGACTTTGAAATAAATTACAAAAATGTTTTAATCGACGTCATAAATGGTAGGACAGATGAATTCAGGTTCTATAGAGTTTTGTATTTTTATTTATTGCTTTTTTTTTTTTTAAATGACCATGTTGGATGTTCATGAATAAGAAGTAATAAAATGCTATATATTTGCTATGGAGAAAAAAAAAACCCAACAGGAATACTATATATAAAATACCACTATAAACGAATCAGAATTTTTATGTTTAAAACTATTTTGACTGAGTATCTTTATTATGTATGTTATGCTCATATTTCTGTCTAGAATCTTTCTAAAATAAAATCATTCGGATACATATATATATATATATGTAAATAAAGTAAAGTAAAGTTGGCAACCTTAGTCGAAGGTGACCCGAAGGCTCCCTTTTCGATAGCTACTACACCAAGGTGTAGAGGAGGGCGCTACTCCTTTCCCTGGATTGCTCCACTTTACCCTTGATCCTTGCCTTATAATGCTGAATGTTAAGCAAGGTAGCATCAAGTACCATTTTTTGAGTCTTTGGTATGACTCATCCTGGAATTGAACCCAGGTCTCCCGGGGCATTGGCAAACACTGGACATTGGCAGTACACACACACATACAAACACGCGCACACACACACACACACACACACACACACATATATATATATATATATATATATATAGTTTTAAAAGTATTCTATATCATTTGAGATGTACAGGGCATTTCAGAAAAATAGATATCATTTCTTAATCTAGTAAGTAGACCAATTCTCGTTTAAATGATCTCAGATTTTAGCAGTATGTGAAAGAAGGAAATAAAAGTCAATGTTTAATGTTTAAACACCATTCAACCCCACCACTGAAGTGCATTTTTATAATTGAAAAGAGAAAAACATGGCTTTATGAAATAGTAATTTTTCTGAAACTTATTATGACGACTTAACCGAGTTTGAGTCTCCATCAAATTGTACTATATATATATATATATATATATATATATATATATATATATATATATATATATATATTCTTTTTTGAAAAAGTGGTTTTAAAGCGATCAATAGTATCAGAGCATACATATAAGATTTAAAAACCTAAAAATTTTGGATTTTAAACCAATATTTGGAGACCCGGTCCAGACTAGTTTTAAGCCAAATTTTTTCTCTAACCTTTTCTCTATATCTGACTGTCCCGCTCACTGTGAAAGGGTGTCTGTCTCATATATTTGCATTTTTCCCAGAGACAACCTTTTTCTTTTTGACGTGCCATGGAAATATTTTCCACTTTGAGTCG
>CAUZXS010002703.1:0-32500 GCA_963585895.1 Sepioteuthis lessoniana
TACAAATCTTTTCGTGGACCTTCCTATTTTAAAATTAATGTATATATATATATATATATATATATATATATATATATATATATATATATATATATTAAGTAATTAATTTATTATAAACTATTTTATAATTCTGATGATGTGAAAAAACCCAGATAGAACAATTAGCAAATTAAAAAAATATTACACACACTGGTATCCGGGAAAGAATTCCGTAAAAAAAAAAGAAGTAACTAAAAGCATATGTACTCCTTGAAAAGAATCAAACAATAACGCATGCCTGGCAAAAAAAAAAAAAGCAAACAAACAAAAAAAAAAAACAGCAAGAGGATTTCTTAAGTTGAACATAAGAGTGCTCAATACACGAAGTAGAGTGAAATAGGAATTATTGCAGGGTCAGAAAAAATCTACCTCAGTTTCACCTAAATGGATTATCAAAACATTTTCGACCAAAGGCGAGTTGAACCAAACTACATTTTATCGATTTGATTTGAATATATGCAAATTTTATTTTAAAAAAAGCAACAAAAAACGCAAAGGAGAATAAAATTAGCATATATGCTATAGCATATATGCTAATTTTATTCTTCCTAGCGGTTTTTTAATCAATAAAATGTTGTTTGTTCCAAACCTCCTTTGGTCGAGAATTTTCTGATGATACGTTTAGGTAAAACCGAGATAGATTTTTTTCTGACTCTGTAGGTATATATATATATATATATATATATATATATATATTGAAAATTAAATTGAGATGCTTTGTCTGGGTCTAACGGCTTCAGAATCCAAATGAATTTATTACCAAAAATGGATCTGCATAAAGACTCTGTAAAACCATATACTTATTAGTGTTTGATAGGAATATTTGAAACTATCCAACTGTGTGCAAATATTAAGAATACTTGATACCTTATAACGTTAAATTATTTATTTTAAGAATAGTTTCTTGAAGCTATAGTTATTTATTAAGGATTATTCTTAGTTAATTGAAATCATATAACTGTGTGCAAACAAATGACTATTGTTAAATAAAAATAATTACTTGGAACTATATAATTATTAGTATTAGATAAGAATACTTGATACCGTGTGACTGAGTGCAAAAATTCTTAAGAAACAACTGCACAAAAAAATGTGATTATAAATGTACAATGAATGTCATTCCTTAACCTTTTGGTATAAAATAACTCGAAATGAGTTGACATGCCGTTAAAATCAATCAACTAATCTACATATATATATATATATATATATATATATATATATATATATATATATATATAATTTTTCTGTATACACATATATGTTTGAGTGTGGGGGGATTGCGTTTTTTTTAATCCAAGAATTATAGAGAATAAACTAAAATGAATACGCGCGTGCACACACACGCACATACTCACACACACACACATAAATACATACACACACACACACATATATACACACACGCCTACACACACGCACGCAAATATACACGTGTCTGTATGTGTCTGTGTGTGTCTCTGGCTGTTTTTTTTTAAATTTAAATTACAGAGTATAAACTAGAATTAATGTCCATTCATTTTGCTGCCCACTTGAGGATCGAAATTCGTGAAACTTGAGTAGAAGTGACTTTTTTTTAGTTTTAACGTTTGATATTTAGGTTTAGGTTTCTAAAAGCCACGTCAACCTTCCTTATTTAATTCCAAAGTCAACCTTGTAGAAGAACAGATGTGGTACTATTTAACCCCGTTATTGGAGGGGTAGAAGAGGTTTCATACCTTTCCCAAGGGTATTAGACCGAAAGTGAACATGATAAGACAACTAGAATTCGAACTCGCTTCCTACGATATCGCAGTCTAGAACGTTAGCTACTACGGCACTGGGACTCTCTCCCTTTTAATATTAATTATGTTTTGTGCAAGGTGTTTGAAAAATAACACGTTATTTTACAATTCTTAATTATTTCTTTAAAATAATTTTTACATGAAATAAATCATAAGTATTTTAAAACGGAGTTATTTTTCAATCATCCTCTGTGTATGTGTATATATATATATATATATATATATATATAAAGTAAGTAAAGTTAGCGATCGTAGTCGAGGGTGACCCGAAGGCTCCCTTTTCGATAGCTACTAGACCAAGGTGTAGGGAAGGGGGCGCTACTCCTTTCCCTGAATTGCTCCACTTTACCCTTGATCCTCACCTTATAATGCTAAGTGTTAAGCAAGGTAGCATCAAGTACCATTTTTTGAGTCTTTGGTATGACTCAACCCAGATTGAACCCAGGTCTCCTGGGCCATTGATATATATATATATATATATATATATATATAATTATGTAGGGTTTTCTATTGCTATAGTTATGTGTAAAGATATCATAACCATCGTATTATGGACAAAAATATTCATACATATGATCATCATCATGTCGTGCCGCTAGCACGGATATCCCTGTCCCTCTCTCGCCACTTCTCTCTATCGTTCATCGCCTCTGGCAGGTCTTCAGGGCTACATCCTGTATCCTCACATAGCTGCTGAATGTATGTTCCAGCTGGTCGTCCTGCTTTTGCTCGGCTATATGTGGGGGTCCATAGGAGTACATCACTTACTTGCGCATAATACAAAGATACATACGAACGTGCGCACAAATATTTTATACATGAATTCCTACATATAAACCCAACCAACTTGACTCCACTTTTCCTCACCCAAACTCCATATCTACGTAGACGTACACATATACTCAGATTAGAAATTAATTCAGTGACAATTATATACACAGTTTCAGTATATCAAAAATGTTTGGCATTGTTTGATGAAGCCATTTCCTTCATAATTAATTTCCTTATTTCGTTGAAGACATTATTTACGATATATATATATATATATATATATATATATATATCGATTATATATTCATTTATTATTACCATTTTACAATTTTGAGAGTTATTTTTACACCAGTGTTTGCCGATGGTTTCTTACTTGAATTTGCATGATAGCAAGTCTCCTCAAGTTATCAGGACTCTTCTCAGTATTCTGGCCGATCTTAATAATGCTGTTGTTTGGATGGTCTCCACTTATTTCCAAGTCCTCCAGTCCCTGTACCAATCCTTCGGTGACTGCATATATATATGTATTCAAGCAAGTTTTGTTAAAGATAATAGAATACTGTTTATTATTCTTAATTTGGTTTTTTCAAGTCTCCTTGTAATTTTTCTTGAGTCGGGATCTAAGTGGTAAAGGAATTGTACCATATCTTATGCCCAGGCGCTTTCGACCATACTTTTGGTCGTCATCAGGAGTGGTGTAGTTTTGAGTTGACAGTTTGAGTTTTTAAGTGGAGACTTGAAAAAAATAAAATTAAGAGTAATAAACAGTGTTCCATCGTCTTTAACAAAACTTGCTTGAATAATAACTTGCAGGCTAAATATACACTCTTCACTATATATATATATATATATATATATATATATATATATATATATATATATATATATATATATTCGTTATATATGCAACAGCGCACTGGAATGCCTTGTCATTTGAGGGATCATCAAATGTTTCAGATCTTTGCAATATCACACTTTCTCTCTCAAAGACTCAAGCTGAACCAATCAATTCCCAGCTGGTATTCCAGTTAAATTCCCGCATGGCTGTAACAATTCAAAAGAAGAGGACTTACGCGAGTGCAAGCTTTTATGCAATCTACTGCAGATATATATATATATATATATATATATATATATATATATATATATATATATATATATATATTTCTACACTTGAAATATATATATATATATATATATATATATATATATATATATATATTTCAAGTGTAGAAATATTTAAGATTTAAAATAGAATAAAGACTAATGACGCAGACTTCTACGTTTTCGATCCTCAGGTAAATCAGTATTCGACATGTTCAACAATTAAAAGAGAGAGAGAGACAGAGACACACAGAGAGAAATTACGTGGGACTCTGAGTCGTGACTGGTTATCTTATTTTATATCTTATATATTTTTTGCATTTGAAATTTATTGTTATATTACTCTATATTTTCGAGTATTGTGCACAGATCAAAAACACTTTTATCATAAAATTTAAATCATAATAACACACACACACACACACACACACACACACACACACACACACACACACACATATATATATATATATATATATATATATATATATATATATAGGACAGGCTGAACTCTTTGCTTAGCCTTAGTAAAGCAATCAGTCAAGGAGAAAAAAAAAGATTCAATTCAAAACCTGAGTATATGTTGAATCTCTTTCTTGCTGCTTTTCTGTTATCAGCTCATCACAAAACTGTAGTTGATCCTACACAAACCTTCACCACTATAAACAAATCAACAGTGTAGGAAGCTGGCAGATAACCGAGCTCTTGAGCAAGCATATTTCGTATATATATATATATATAGAGAGAGAGAGGGGGGAAATAATGATAACAAGGTAATCTAAGCAGGAGAGATTTATTGAGATACAAAGTTGACACTATAACGTTTCAGTTCTAATGAACCATCATCTGGGCTGTGATGGATGATATTGATGATTTTGAATCAACTATGGGTGTTTAAAATACAAAACTACAAAAATACAAAAACTTCGGGAAATTTTATGTATGAAGAAAGAGCTGGCCGTTTAATCAGTAAATAAGCTTTTGCTTTTAAATTACGTCATTTGACTTACTTTACTGATTATATATATATATATATATATATATATATATATATGTATGTATTACGTCATTTAACTAACTTTACTGATTATATATATATATATATATATATAAAATCTGTAAAGTAAGTTAAATGACGTAATATATATATATATATATGTATTACGTCATTTAACTAACTTTACTGATTATATATATATATATATATATATATATATATAATCTGTAAAGTAAGTTAAATGACGTAATATATATATATATATATATATATATATATATATATATATATATATATATATATATATATATATATATATATATATCTAGTCGAGTACAGAACTATGGTTAAATCACTTTTTAAAAAAAAACATTGAAAAGTAACTTTTAAAAACGATTAAGACCATAGTCGTCACAATCCCTTTATCATCAATAAAGATCAATTTTTACCTTATGAATTTGACTATTATGCCAAAGGATACACATACAGAAAGACACAAAGGCCGACACATACATAGACACAGAAGCATGCAAGCATCGAACTTAGATGGAGCTGAAATCTTTTGAGTATCTTTAAATTTTCTTCATGTGATATAATAAACAGAAAAAAATACGTACACTTAAAATTTAGCTTGTAAGTTGAAATATATCTATATTCGTTGAAGAACTGGGAGTTAAACACATTTGAGGTTTTTTAGTTACAAATCTATTCGCCAGAGATATGTTATTTGAAGGATTTCGTATGTTAGTTTTAAACTAATTTTCATGAGCCATATCATTTTTTTTGCGTGTAAAATTATAAGGATAACTGTCAGGAAAATGTATCCAAATCAACATTATAAGAAACGAAAATAAAAATAAGCCATGAAGATTGTAAATTTAAATAGTTATTCATGATAGGGATATATATATATATATATATATATATATATATAAATATATATATATATATATATATATATATATATATATATATAGTAAAATTTGATGGAGACTCAAACTCGGTTAAGTCATCATTATAAATTTATTTCGGGGGAGAATATTACTATATTCTCCGTCTCATCAGATGATTATTTACATGCCTCTCTCTCGTCGCAGAGTAGCAAATGTGGAGTTAAAAAATATATATATGTATACTTATTTTTTAATCACTAAATATATATGTGTGTGTGTGTGTGTGTGTGTGTGTGTGTGTGTGTGTGTGTGTGTGTGTGTGTATAGGGTGACTGAAAAGTAACTCCCTAATTTAACAAACTTATAATTCATTTCTTGTAAAATTTATATATATATTCACAAGTTGTCCTTTTTTACCGATACTCCTAGCAATTGACATCTGAAATTCCGACACTTATTCAGTTAATTTAGTAACGTAACAATTTAGTTGTCAGAGACCCCTTAAAAAGGTACTCGCAATCGCATTTCCTCTTATCTATCCAGACTTCAGCCTGCAATGAATATGCCTGTACAGCGTTGACAAGAGGAGTAATGTTCTCTTGGGTTGAGTTATAAATAATTTCCGTTTTTTAAAAACAGTTTATAACAAAGTATTTCAAACTTTCAAAGTTGTAAACGCAACCGAAGATTATTTGATTAAAGAATGTCTTCATCGGTCATTCTTATTTCAGTTGTGAAAGAGTGTGCATTATAATTTAATCTATCATGTCACACCCCTAAAATGGGGAATCAAAAGTGTATAGTCGACAAGTAATGTTGTGCGAGTTTAAAATGGCCAAAACTTTAAAGAAACAGTTAAGAAAATTTTTTAGTGTTTATAGTTAAGGTGTCATTACGGACCGTCAAGTCTAAAATTGGTTTTCAAAGTTTCGTTTTGGTAATACATCATTGAGAGATAACTCCAGACTTGGACGCTCATCTGGCTTCAATGGAGACGCTTTAAGTGAATTGTGGGAATGCAGTCTTCATAAAAGGATTTGAGAAATAGCACTTGACCTTAACATATCCCAATCCACAATCTGTCGCCATTTGAAAAAAGATACGGAAAATGTGCATGAAAATCTAAAAAAAAAAAATTAAAAAATGACCCACACTCGTCAATAAGATAAACGTTTTGCTTTTTCTGATAACGCAAGGCCACATTCAGCGAGAATCAACCAAGAAAAATATTGGATTTAGGCTAGTTTGTTTAACTCCATCCGCCATGTTCACTTGACCTTAAACAAAGTGATTTCCATCTTTTTCCATCTCTACAAAATACTCTGAATTTCAGAATATTTACGCCAGAAGATCAGATGAAAACGTTTGTGCAAATCTTTTTGAGCTCGAAGCCAACTGAATTTTATTCGAGACGAATTTACAAGCTTGCTGATAAATGGCAAGAAATGATTCAAAATATTGGCGAATTAAATTAACTCATTTTTTTAATTATTCCTGAATTAATAATATTTTACTTAAACGGAAATTATTTTTTTAACTCAACCCAATAAATTCAACCATATTAACATATTCAAGTGTGCGTCTACGGAGACGCGTGTGTATCTGCGTGTGTGTGTATGTGTGTGCGTGTTTGGTTTGGTTGTTCGGAATTATTGTCGTATTTTTGAAGAGGGAAATGGCAGAACCCCACGATGAAACTAATTGGTTTACGAGATGTGTGTTCAAATACTGCTAAGTCTGAGGCCTGAGACAAAACTAAGTTTCTTCAAAATCGTACCCTTAGGATTTAACATTCTTACTCCTCCGAGTTTACGATTGATCGAAGCATCTCTGAAACTCCTCTTTTAATGTGAAATTAATTCAATGTCCTCCACATCTTCAAATTTTACACTCGAGGTGGATTTTCATTTTCGGAAAAAAAAAGTCATACGTAGCTAGGTTTAGAGAGTAGGAAGGGTGCTTCACTTGCACCATCTTGTTTTTTTTACCAAAGACAACTGATCAAAAAGTATCGAGACTATGGACTAAAATGTGTCGAGAAAATAAAACTGTCTCTTCTAGACTTTGTCAAACGTCTAGAAATTATCACTGTATTTGTTATTTCTCTATAAACACCTTTTCATCTAAATTTTGTTATTTAAGTTTAAAAAAAAATATAAGCCTCAGTCTGGCTATTCTTTGTCGAAGCAGGCGATTCTCTGTTGAAAGAATCTGGGATACAAAGCGGCACGAAGAATGAGAGAAATAAACGTGTACGAAGAATTAAGCTTTAAGAGATTTCCAGGTTAAAAAGATAAGTTTAGTTGAAGGTTCGGACGAGCTTACACAAGTGCGTGTAAATATCCCTTCTTCTTCTTCTTCTTCTTCTTCTTCTTCTTCTTCTTCTTCTTCTTCTTCTTCTTCTTCTTCTTCTTCTTCTTCTTCTTCTTCTCTCTAAATATATAAAAAACACACACATCTATTGATCTATCTATCTATCTCTGTCTCTCAAACTGACTGCCTGTCTGTCTGTCTGCCTCTCTCTCTCTCTCTCTCTCTCTCTCTCTCTCCACACACACATATATATATATATATATATATATAATGGTTGCGTTGTTATTACAACGGTTATAGACGTAGGAAATGTAGTAGGCGACCCAAGTTCAAATCCAGAACGTGGCAGTTTGCCTTTCTCTTGGCGCTAATTCTTTTCAGAAAAGCATAAATCAATCTGTCCTCTCCCTCCAGCAATCAGCTCAGTCGGCGGGAGCTACTGAATACGGTGACTACATCTCTGCAGAGGGACAAGACACCCACCTCATCCACAACAAGTGGTCTAGATATAACATTAAACCATCTGATGGCGACGCTTTAGTGATTGGAGCTCAGGTGATTATGTAGTACTTTTCATTGCCATTGCTCCAAGGTCCACTCTAACTCAGAGGGTAACATCTTATTCATATTTACCTAACTCCTCCGCTCGGGCAGGATATTACGCAAGGTCAATTTTTTTAAGCGGAGTTTAACGGGTCTGAATTCAGAGATTTCCTTCTCCTAGACTAGTTGTCTCACCAAGGCTGAAGAACCAAGTCTGTCCTACAATTTACCCATAGCTGGAGGAAGAATAATTGGATTCATATCTTTCCCAAGGGTATTAGTGCTATGTGAAATGCAATCGTCCAGGATTTGAACTCGTGTCGCCGTGTCCATTTCCTACGACGATAACCATTGTGTGGTAGTATCTTATAGGGTCCTATCTATGGGTCAAATAGAACTGTTTGAAATTCAACTGTGTGCAAATAGAACTGTGGTCCAATAGAACTGTGGTCAAATAGAACTGTTTGACTATTTAAAAGTGTGTAAACAAATGAATGATGTTTAATTGAATTGTTAGTGATACATTAAAATACTTGAGACTCTTTAAATATGTGCCTAGATTGAATTATTGGTATTACATAGCAATATTGGAACCATTGAAATATGTATAAATAAATGATTTGTGTTAGATAAAATACTTTGTGCGAAAAAGCAAATCTTGTAACCAATTCACTGTGTGTAAACAAATGATTAATATCGAATAGAATTATTAATGTTAGGTTGCAACAGTAGAAACAATAGCAATACTAGTGTGTGAACAAATTACTTCTAATGCATTTAAAAATTAAAATACCTACAAACTATGAATACAAAACAAATGAATGGTGTTAAATTCTGACTGTTATATAGCAAGACTTGAAACTATTTAACCGTGTGCAAATAAAATGAGCTCAGGTTCGTTTAAAAATGTTATCAACAAAATGTGTTTACAAATTATATATTTATACATATTTATAGAGGATTTGGCATTGAATAGCCAACAATGGTTGATATGCCATAAAACCAAACCAAAGCAAACCAACACTCCAGATAAAGGTAAATAGTAGAGCAGACTGAGTTCTTTTGTCTTAGTCTAGCAACCAATCTAGGAGAATGAAAACTCAGAATCCTCTGCTTAAAATAAATTGTCCTTGTGTCAAATACTGCTCGAAGTAAGGGGTTTGGATTAATACACACATGCATGCATGCATGCATGTGTGTGTGTGTGTGTGTGTGTGTGTGTGTGTGTGTGTGTGTGTGTGTGTGTGTGAAATAATTATTTATATATATCATTTACCCAACCTCTCCGCTCGGGCAGGATATGACACAAGGTCAATTTTTTTAAGCGGAGTTTAACAGGTTTGAATTCAGAGTTTTCCTTCTCCTAGACTAGTTGCCTCACCAAGGCTGAAGAACCTAGTCTGCCCTACTATTTACCAATAGCTGGGGGGAGAATAATTGGATTCATACCTTTCCCAAGGGTATTAGTGCTATGTGAAATGCAATCAGCCTCGTCCAGGATTTGAACTTGTGTTGCCGTGTCCATTTCCTGCGACGATAACCATTACGATATATATACAGACAAGTACATATATATATATATATATATATATATATATATATATATATATATATATGTGTGTGTGTGTGTGTGTGTGTGTGTGGATAATTATTTATATAATTGTTTATATATACAGACAAGTATATATATATGTGTGTATGTGTGTGTGTGTGTGTGTGGATATATATATATAGAGAGAGAGACAGAGAGAGAGAGACAGACAGACAGACAGACTGACAGACAAATAGGAAGAAAGGGTCTTATTAAAAAATTCAACAAAATATTCCAAATGTATTTGGATTATGGTATGTCCAATAAAAAGAATCCGATGAATAGTGTAAAAATTCTTTGAAATGATACTGAACTCCTTTAAAATAACATAAGATTTCTAAAACGAAAAGAAAATTGATCAATAGTTCGAAAAACTTTCGGAATGATAATATCAATTCTCAAGAGTAAAGAAAATATCCCTAATATTATTTTCTCTTTCTATCAGATCCATCAGATACATTTTTTTTACTTTAATCTTTCATCATTCCTCAAATGAGTTGGGCCACTAACTGTACATTCTGTCTCATACGACGAACACTTTTATTATCAGCCAGCATGTTTTTTTATTTATTTATTTAAGTGTCAATATTGTCAAAATTCGTGTCGTTTTGCTTGTGTGTTTTGTGTAAGTTATGCATTTTGGCATGTCACAAAAAATCAAACTCATATTTTTCTAAGATCATCAAGAAATCGAGTAGATTTTCTTCTTTGTTCTTTTTTTATGTTGTTTGGTAAAAAAAAAATATCAATTTTTTTCCTAAATTGATTTAGATTAGTTGTTCTCAACTGATTTATTGACCATGACCCACTTTGAGATTTCTTAAATTCTACCCTGTAATATTTAATTCTTACCAATTCAAAATTTTACAGCAATTCATATGAAGGATGCTTAAAAGGCTATTAACTTGATCTTTAAAAAGGACCCACCAAAATATTACTATGCTCCATTAGTGAAGCATGTGCCACAAGTTGGGAATTAGTGATTTAGATATAGTTATAAGTAATGTATATATATATATGTATATATATATATATATGTGTGTGTGTGTGTGTGTGTGTATGTGTGTGTGTGTGTATTGTTTTAGTAATTAAACTTGTCAAAGAGGTTTAATTTGCAAATTCTAGACAATTTGTTAATGGAAGCTTCAAGAGCTAATAGCTTAATTACAAGCCCTGTGTCTGAGAAAGTAAGAATTGACAGGAAGATCGATTCCTACGTTGCATAGTATATATAATTCTAACTAATTTGGTCTGCCACAAAATCACCAAGTCAGAGAGTGACAATTATACATTATTATAATAATAAGTATATATATATATATATATATATATATATATATGATAAAATTTATGTAATATTCCTATGTAATATTATGGGCATTGAACGATACTTTCTTTACTACTTATATATATATATATATATATATATATATATATATATATATATATATATATATATATATATATATATATATATTAAATAATAAAGACACATTTGGTTTATATAATTTGATTAAGATCCTTTCGGTTTTCCCGATGAGTGTCTTGGTTTTAGGAAGGAATTGGTGGAAACTAGAAAGGATCGTAATTAAATTATATAGACAAAATGTGTACTATTTAATCAAATATACTTAAATGAATGACTGGTGCCAAACCACACACACACACACACACATGTGTGTGTGCGTGTACGCGTGTGTGTGTACGCGTGTGTGTGTGTGTGTGTGTGTAGGTGGGTTACAGTCTTTCATTGAAGCATTTTTGATTAAATAATAACGACACATTTTGTCGATATAGTTTTATTAAGATCCTTTCAAGTTTCCTGATAAGTGTCTTCGTTTCAGGTTGGAATTATATATATATAATTGTTTATGTACGCAGAAAAAATTATAGATATATGCGTGACTGCATACATATATATAAACGATTATATTGATAATTGTTTATACGTACAGAAACAATCACACACACTTACACACACACACACACACATATATATATATATATATATATATATGTGTGTGTGTGTATATGTGTTTGTATGCGTGTGTGTGGTGGGGTGTGATGTGTAGTGATTACTTTTCTTATAAGATATACGTATATATATATGAAATTAAATACAAGAAAAAGAAATGACGGAAATATATATATATATATATATATATATATAGTGTGTGTGTGTGTGTGTGTGTGTGTGTGTGTGTGTGTGTGTGTGTGTGTGTGTGTGTGTGTGTGTGTGTGTGCAGCGATTGAAATAACTAACACATTTAAAACTATCACCTGTGTAAGGTAAATGGTAGAAGAAGTTCCACCTAACTATTGTTTTGCCATTTTTTTTTCAGATACTCTCAGATATGCTCATGTCTTGGACCTGAGCACACCGTGTATTTGCTGATGAAACATTTCTAAGATTAATGAATCAGTAATTACAACTCAGAGATCTTTTCCTATTCACGTTACAGCGGAATGATGTTGTTCCAGCTAAAAAATTTGATACTGCTACTGGTTAAAGATTCTACCCAGAACAGTATTATTTTGACGTAACATGAAAAAACGTTTTAACAAACGCCTAGTGTTCACCGGTCCAAGATATGATTGTAACTGTTTGTATCAGAAAAAAGAATGGTATGATATTGCATATATATATATATATATATATATATATATATATATATATATATATTGCATTCTATTGTGTAATTTAATATAATTTTACAATACAGTCACCGGTCTAAATTGTAACAGATCTTCTCTGGAATAAATTATAATAGATGATATGTACTGGGCACTGATATATATATATATATATATATATATATATATATATATATATATATATGTGTGTGTGTGTGTGTGTGTGTGTAATACGAATATTACATAGGCATTTAACTTTATATACATATATTTACATGTATTAAAAAAATGAAATGTTGCATGTTGATGTTGTCATGCCATTGTGTCAGTTATTATCAGTATCTATTTACTGAGGTAAATATTCATTATATATATATATATATTATATATATATATATATATATATATGTGTGTGTGTGTGTGTGTGTGTGTGTGTATGTGTGTGTGTGTTTGCATGGATATTCATTTTATGTGCGCATGTCTGTTATTTCTATTGTGTTAGTAGCTTAGTTTTACATTTTTAAAAAGGTTTTTTTGTATACTTTTTATACAAAAAAAATGTTAAAAAAATACGAGTAAAGGAAGAAAAATTATATATATATAAAGATAGAAGAAATATAAAAGTGTTATCATTGCTTGAAATTTCAGATCAATATTGTTGTATTTGCCTTTGTCTGTAGTTCATTATTTCCAAAGACTCAAAGATGATCAAACATTCATAAAACAGAGAATTGAGAAAAATTTAGGAACCGTACATATTTCAATATTATCATAATCATTTAATATTAAGTTTGAAATTCATTTTAAAATTATAGAAAATTATTATAATCCCTCGATCAGACTTGTGGGCATTTCTTTTTGAAAAACTGGTTTTATGGGTGCTTTGATTTTTAAAAAGATAAACGCTAGTTATCTAAATACTTCCCACTGTGGGTTGATCACTTGAGTGGGGAATTACTTGCTGCCATATACACGTAAAGGCAAAGCTCTTCTCAAGAATTGAACACTCTGGTAACTGATAACGTGTATGTAAAAATACATACGTGAAAAAATACCTTTACTTACCCAGAGAACAGCGTTAACTCTGGGGCAAGATATCCGACGAGCGTAAAATCAGCCGGGTTTCGATCCCGAATATATAGCCACACTGAAGATTTGTGACGACAAAACAGTCTGTTTGTGGGTGACAATATATATAGAGAGAAAGAGAGAGAGAGAGAGAGAGAGAGAGAGAGGGTGTGTGTGTGTGTTAGACAGACAGATAGACAGAGAAAAGATACCGTGCGTTTTAAAGTAAAAAAGTAAAGTTGGCGACCGTTGTCGAGGGTGATCAGAAGGCTTCCTTTTCAATAGCTAATACACCGAGGTGTAGGGGAGGGCACTATTCCTTTCCCTGGATTGCTCTACTTTACCCTTGATACGTACCTTATATTGCTGAGTGTTAAGCAAGGAGGTGTTTAAGTACCATTTTTCAAGTCTTTGGTATGACATGACCTGGGAGTGAACCTTGGTCTCCCGGACCATTGGCAAACACTCTACGCACTTGGCCAATGAGCCGATTTCCCGTGTGTGTAAATGATGAGAATTTCGTGTGTTTGTATAAAGACAATGTTCATAGTGTATGTTAGGAAAATTCCGCGGGTTATGTGTATAAAAAAATTTCGTGAGTATGATTTTCGTGCGTCTGTGTGTGCCAGGAGAATTTCAAATGTTTATGTGTATATATAAGGAGAATTTTGCATCTGTGTATAAAACATATCTCTCTCTCTCTCTATCTCTCTCTCTCTCTCTCTCTCTCTCTGACTCCGTGTGATTCTTTGCCGGCAATCGTAAGATCTTAAAATTCTGTTTTTCAATTTTCTTTTTTATTTGATTTTTTATTGAAATTTTACGACTAAATCTATGAAGAATTTTTTTCTTCGAAAGTAGAACTAGGTTAAGCTTTTTCATTTCTATCCCGACCACATTTCAATCATCCTTTTTTCTTCTCTCTCTCTCTCTTTCTCTCTCTCTCTCTCTCTTTTGAATTCGAAGTTGAAATTTACTGAAGATCGAACGAATCGATATCGACATTCAAGCGGCTTTTCACTCTCTTTACTTATGATAAGAAAAACGCAAGTCACTCACGAACTGGAGATTAACAAACGTTGTAAAAAGATTAAGCGACGCACTAAATTACTGATTGACTATGACGATTAATTTCTCTGTTCTTTAAACTTACTGTACATACCCGTGTATAGGTCGAATTTTGAAAACTTTTTTTTAATGTGCCTTTCCAATCGAAATGAAAACTTAATTTTTAGATAAGTTGAAGGTGAAAGCACCTGGCGTAACAGTTATCGTCTTAGAAAATGGACATGAGCCGAGTTCAAATTCTGAACGTTTTGCGTTTCATTTAGCTGAGAAAGGCGCGAATCCATCAGTTTCCCCCATTTTATGGGGTAAATAGTAGGATCGACGGAATTCTTTAACTTTGATTACACAACCAGACTAGAAGGAAAACTCTAAATTCAAACCAGTTTTCCTTCGTTTGAAAACAAAATTGACCTTATGTCACATCCTGCTCAAGACGGATGGGTTGGGTATACAACATATAAATTGTAAAGTTAAACTTCAAACATAATGGTAAGAACTAAAACCAACCCTAAGCTTCAAAAATTAACTATAACTTGGTAATTTTGATACCATCAATCAAAGATCGATTTGATACCATCAATCAAGGATCGATTTGATTACGAGTAATAACTTTTTAGGGTTAAAAATATAAAAGATGAGAGGTTCTTAGATTAACCTTCGATGTAAAATCAAATCGTTGGAGGAAGTGAGTATCCGTGGCGTAGTTGCTACGTAGTGGATTGCGAGATCGAAGTTAGCGAATTCGAACTAATATTATGTTCACTTTCGATCTAATACCCTTGGGAAAGTTATAAACAACCTTATTTTACAGGGTTTTAATAATACCATTAATTGGTTTGGTTTGGTTTCTTTGTTTAATGGCATATCAACTTTTGTAGGGTATTTAATGCCAAAGCCATTCTTCTAGAAAAACAGTTGTGGTAATATTTAACCCATAGCTGGGAGAATAAGGGGTTCATACCTTTCCCAAGGGTATTTGTCCAAAAGTGAACGCAATAGCGCGACTGGAGTACGAACTCGCTCACTACGTTTCTGCAGTCTATCGCTTTAACCATTACACCACGAAGACACCTCCTACCACTACCGATCTTCTATAAGGATGAATTTGGCATTAAATAACCTACGAAGGTTGAAAAGCCGTTGAACAAAAAAAATAAACCAAGCCAAACCAAAAAAAAATTCTTTGATTTAATGATTTCGAAAATGAAAAACTTAAGGATCAACTTATACATGAAATCACCTTATAGGGTCGACTTATACATGAGACTTAAGGGTCGACTTATATATGAGATCACCTTACAGATCACGAATATATATGACACTTTTCTTGTATTTCTTCGATTTATCTATTTGATGACTACCTGAAGTATTGCTGTGGGAAATAAGGGTTTTCGTAAAATTATGAGTTCAAATGCTTTTTAATATCACTGTTTCCATTAAGGAAGATATGTATTTTTGAAAAGGATTTATTCTCTGCTCCAAGAAGGCATTTTTGACCCCCAGTTTTACCCTAGCTACCCATACTATCCACTCACTTGCATCAGGGTCAATAGGTGTTATCATGTGAAAACAGCGTGTATTATTTCGTTTTCACATGATAACATCAATTTCCTCGGATGAAGACTTCCAACTGAATAAAAAAAAAATTATGTTATAATTATTTCTCATACTTAAAAAAATAATTTTGATAAAAAAAATTTTTGTATTCAAAAAAACTTTGAAGTCGAAACGCGTCGGCACAATAAACGAATCACCTAATATTTTCTTCCGTTTTTACTTATTTCTACATATATGTGTATGTGTGTGTGTGTGCTCGCGAATTAAACAAGATAGATAGATAGATAGATAGGTTTTACTCCGAAATTTTATCATATATATATGAAGAGCACTAATTGGTTTTGGCTGTAAATATTATGGCTAACTTACTAGTTATTATAATTAAGATATATATATATATATCTATATCTATATATATATATATATATATATATTTAAAACTTTATGCCTATGTGTGTGTGTGTGTGTGTGTGTGTGTGTATTTCCTGCTTCGCTTCTCAGTCGCTCGCTCTCACGAGCACGCACGTATTTCTGTGTCATTAAGGTCACTTTGACTTAACAAAATCAGAAGCTAAATCTATAAGCTTAAAATATAAGAATAGAAAAGAACAAATGTTGACCGGATTATTATTAACAAAGTTGTGTATTCAACCATCACTTTCTTTCTCTACATCTCTCTCTCTCTCTCTCTCTCTCTCTCTCTCTCTCCGACTCTTTTCGACTTTCTTTCTTTTTCCCGCCACTTTTGTGTTATTTCTCTCTATGCCTTTCTTACTCTCTCTTCTTTCCAACTCTCTTTCTTCTTTGCTTTCCGCATTTTTTTTTTTTTTAGTCTTTTTATCTCAGTGTCTTTCTTATTATCTTCCTATTGATCTCTCTTCCTTTCTATGTATCTTTTACTAAGTAGTAATTTACTAAGCTTTTTGCTTAAATGTGGCACAAGGCCATTGGTATGGGGCGCTTGTCTAGCTTGCTAACCATTACACCACCACACGTGCCCTATCTTTTACTAAGTATCTTTTTTCTTTCACTTTGTTTCTTACAAGCTCTTTATTTCTTTTTCTTTTTGTCTCCTCCTTATTCTTTAAGTGTTTTTCTCTTAGTCTCTTTCTTTCTTTCTCTCTCTTCTCTCTCTCTCCCTTTCTATGTATCTCTAACTCTCTCTTTTTTCTTTGTACTTATTACTTGTTTTTTTTAGCTTCCTTTCTCTCTCTCTTTTAATCCCACTTCTTCATTCTCTCTCTCATTCCTCTCTCTCTATATATATATATATCTTTCTCTTTGTCTTACATTTACGCTCTCTCTCTACCACTTCCTTCATTTGTCACTTTTTCTCTGTGTGACTGTTTTACTTCATTTTTGTACCCTTTTTACATCCTCTCTTCCCTCCACCTTCTCTCTATCTCTCTCTTCGTTTTCGTTTGAGTGACAGCGAGTCTCCTCAAGTCTCCGGACTCTTCTCAGTATTCTGGCCGTTTTCAATAATGTTATCGTTTGGATAGTCTCAACTCGTCCTCCAACTTCCAAGATTTTCCCCACCAGCGTTAGCTGATGTTCTTTCACTAAAGTTTGAATGACAGAAACTCTCCTCAAGTGTCCAGGACTCTTCTAAGTATTTTGACCATTCTTAATCATGCTTTAGTCTGGATGGTCTCCACTTGTCCACTTATTTTCAAGTCTTCCAGTCTCTTCATCAATCATTTGGGATTGTTCCAAGTGCACCAATTACAATAGGTATTACCGTCCCTCCATGTTCCTATTATTATTATTATTATTATTATTATTATTATTATTATTATCTTTGCAAGTTTTTCGCACAATCGCAATCTTACTGAAGTCCGAGTGATAACGAATCTCCTCAGTTCTCCAGATCTCTCTGAAATGTCCCAGCAAATCTCAACAGTGCTGTGGTCTGGACAGTCTCAATTTTTCCAGGGATGTTCAGTTCCCCGAATTTATTTTCCAAGCCCATGGTATAACAGTAAACTGTATCTGATGCCGCAGTTCCAGTTCCAAAGATCTGGGAAGTGTGGAGTATCCTTTCATTGCCATTACTCCCAGGCCAACATTGACCTGGAGTGGTAGTATCTGTTAGAGTCCCATCTATAGATCAAATAAATCAGTAGAAAAATAATTTGTATTCGATTGGACTGTGTACAAAAAAAAAAACTCTTAAGAAACAACGACATAAATGTAAGTACAAATGCAATTTCGTAACCTCTAGGCATTAAATAACCCTAGATTGGTTGACATGTCATTAAATTAACCAGACCAGCCAAATATCACTGTCACTATATGTTCCATAACCCTCCACTTTTACTTCCCTTTATCTTCTGGGTTCTGCAGGAATGGTAAAATTCATCAGTGGACAAGTTTTTTTTTTCTTTATGTTCAATGAAACTACGTCTTGTCTTTTGGGTTGGGTAATTCGTTTTTATCTCGAAATCCCTGAGAATTTTGCGTCTCATTTTGCCGGACAGTTTACTCATATATCATGCGTCAGTTTGGTCAAAGTTTAGTCGCTTGTACAATTCCCAGTGGATCACATTCTCTACCCTTTCGTGCATGGCTTTGTATTCCATCAGTGCCAGGTTGTTGCATTCACTTATTACGTAATTGACTTTTTCATTTCTATCCACAGAGTTTACTCTTATATTCTCCTATGAATTATTATTATTATTATTATTATTATTATTATTACCAATCGAGGCAATATGTGGAACGATGACATCAAGATAGATGTTTTTGTTTATTGGTTGTGTCTTTTGTTTAATTCGTTCCACCCAATTTGGCATTTTCTTTTTTAGAATTTTAGCAATCAATATTTTTTTCACTCCAGTCCGTTTAATTATCTTGAGTAGAAAGAAAGAAAGAAGGAAAGAATATATATATATATATATATATATATATATATATATATATATATGTGCGTGTGTGTGTGTGTGTGTGTGTATGTGTGTGCATGCATAGATAGATAGATAATGTATATCAAGAAAGGTGTATATATATATATATGTGTGTGTGTGTGTGTGTGTATCTATTTGCAAAGATAGATATATATAAAGAAAGATAATTATAAATATATATATATATATAAAGAAATATATATATATATATATATATATATATAGATAGATAGATAGATAGACTAAAAGACAAAGGAAATAAAAAACAAAGAAAAATAAGCGTTGAGTGAAATTTTTCAAATTCTATTTTCAAACATAACCTTCAGATGATTGTTGACGATTTGAAGCTCTATATGCGAGCGTGTGTGTGTGTGTGTTTGTGTGTGTGTGTGCAGTAATTTTTCTAGCAATTGAAAAAATCTACAAAATTCAACATATCCAGCGGACACAGCTTGGTGTAATGGCCAAAGTGCTGGACTGCGATGTCTTAGTGAGGGAGTTCGAACCCAAGTCGTGATGTTATATTCAGTTTTGGATTAATCCCCTTGAGAGAAATATGAACTCCCTTGTTTCCCTGCAGTTGGGCTAGATAGTATTATTATAGTTCTTCTACAAGAATGGCTTTGGCATTAAATAATCCACGAAGGTTGATATGCAATTAAATTAAGAAACCCTAAATCGTACCACAACTGTTCTTCTACAAGGATGGCTTTGGCATTAGATAACCCACGAAGGTTGATATGCCATTGAATTAAGAAACTCTAAATAGTACCACAACTGTTCTTCTACAAAAATGGCTTTGGCATTCGATAATCTACGAAGGTTGATGTGCCATTGAATTAAGAAACACTACATAGTACCTCAACTATTCTTCTACTAGTATGACCTCCTTGCCATTAAATAACCCACGTAGGTTGATGTACAGTTAACCAAAGAAACTTTCGGGCACCTCCGGTGGTGTAATAGTTAGCAAGCTAGATTAGAAAAATCTCATTGAGTGCCCCATTCATGCAGCCTCGTGCCACATTTAAGCACAAACTTAGTAAATTAATAACCAAAGAAACATTCAGGCGCCTCGGGTGGTGCAATGGTTAGTAAACTAGACTAGCACACTTTCTCAAATGAATTCAAGTCTCATTGAGTGCTCCATTCCGACGTCCCTGAGTCATACATAAGCAAAAACCTAGTAAATTACTATAGGAAGAAACTAACTGCAATTGCAGTATGAAAAAGTTAAAAAAAGAAAAAGCAACCAGAAAAGTAATAAAAAAACAAATAATAATAAGAATTATTATTATTATTATTATTATTATTTCTTGTGGGTTTTAGCGAGTGGTTATTCAGTGATGTCTAAGTGACAGCAAGTTCTCCAGGACTCTTCTAAGTATTATTACTGATCTTTACTGTGCCGTGGTCTGTAGAGTCTCGATTCTTTCTCTGATTTCCAATTCCCCCAGTCCCTTTTACAAACCTTTGGGTACCGTACCAAGCGCACCAAATCATTATTATTTTAATCCTTTAAGAGTTTTACACACCAGCGTTAGTTGATGGTTTCTCATTGGAGTTTGTGTAACAGCAAATCTCCCCAACTCTCCAGGACCCTTCTCAGTATTCTTGCCGATCTTAATAATACTGTATTTTGGATGGTCACCACCCAGTTCCTTTACCAATCCTTTGTCGATTGTTCCGAGTGCACTAATTACAATTGGCATCACCGTCACCTTCAGTTTCTTTTATATCTCTGATAAGGTCTAGCTACTTTTTTCGCTTTTACTGTAGTTTGCCGGGACGGTAAAGTTCCCTATTCGGCAGTTTTCTTTTTTCTTTTTCTTTTTTTTTTTTTTTTTTGTTGTTGACTATTAAAAGATCTGGTCATCTGGCCGAGATCTGGTGATCTGTTTGTATCTCAAAATCCCAGAGAACTTTATGCGTCTCATTCTCATTCTGGGTATTATTATTATTATCATTATTTTTACTCATTAAAGTTTTTCACATCAGCGTTAGCTGATGGTTTTTCACTGGAGTTTGAGTGACAGCAAGTCTCCTCAAGTCTCCAAGACTCGTCTCAGGATTCTGGCCGTTCTCAGCAATGTTGTCGTTTGGATAGTCTCTACCCGTCCGCCAACTTCTAAGTTCTCTAGGCCTTTTAATAATCCTTTAGTTATTGTACCTAAAGCACCAATCACAATTTAAAAGAAATTTAAAAATATATATTTGAATAATATTCAAAAATCACAACATACACACATGCATGCATGCACACACACACACACACACACACACACACACACACACATATATATACGAGGGTCGGCAAACAAGTTCATAGGCTGACAAAGATGCTTTCATGGAATGTGACCAAATAAGGTCTATTTTTCAACATCGTCCCCTATCCAGTTCACACACTTCTTCCATCAGTGTTGCAGTGCTTGAATCCTATTGATCAAATAATTTATCCACAGCAGATATGACGTCATCATATGACTTTTTCTGCAGATGAATTTTTCAGACCACCCTCGTATATATAATAAAAACAAGAAACAGATAACCAAGAAAAGTACCTAACTCTGTATTTCATACCCACTCATCGCCCTTTCGTCCCACCCTACAATCACATTTTCCTGTTGTCTTACTTTCCGTCCATTCTCTTACGGGCCACCGACCGGAGAATAAACAGTTACCGCGGCAAAAACAAATATGTTTACCATGCGAGAACACGTACAGACATTTTGGTTGGAGGAACGACGTCTCGTCTCTCGTCTCGTCTCTCGTCTCTTGTCTCGTAAAGAGGATACAAAGCCCTTACTATTGAGAGATTTACAGAACGACAGCATTGAAAGTGAGTTGGAGATCGAAAGAAGAAGAGAAAAATGGGCTGTTCATGGGGTGGAGATAGGATCAATGGTGTCCTGACACTATCAATACCAAGCAAAAGGTATAAATAGGAAAATATAGAATAAGATAAAAATTAATTAAAAAAAAAAAGGATATGATCTTGTCTTCTTTCATCATTGATTTTATACGAAGCTACATCCACACGAATTATTCCATTCCGCTTTTGTAAATTTTAAAAAGGACTCCATCACGTTTTAGCAATTTCAAAAACTATTCTTTGCATTTGGGAACCACCCACCCTGATGAAGGCCAATGGAAGACCCGAAAGCGCTTGGGAAGAAAGAAAAAAATTGGTAAATTTATCTACCAATTCAAACCTGAAATTAGTACACTTATCAGGAAGTTAAAAAATATCGTAATAAAATTGAATAGATAACATATGTCTATATCATTTAACCAAACTTTTTTGAACAAGGGAATGCTGTCTAATCATATATATATATATATGTATATATATACTGAAAAAGAGACGAGAAAGAATTACTTAAAGTTTCCTGATGATCAATAAACTTGGTAAAACTAGCTGTCACGTACGAGAGGTGTTTGCTTTTTAAGAAAATCGTTCTAAAAATTTTTTAAGTCGTTTTGAAAACTCGGCTTCAACGTTTTGAATAATAATAATAATAATAATAATAATAATAATAATAATAATACGATTGTACCAATTGTGATTGGTGCTTTTGGCACAATAACTAAAGGATTATTAAAAAGCCTGGAGGACTTGTAAGTTTGCGGACGGGTAGAGACTATCCAAATGAGAACGGCTAGAATACAGAGAAGACTCCTGGAGGCTTGAAGAGACTTGCTGTCACTCAAACTCCAGTGAAAAACCCTCAGTTTATACTGATGTGAAAGCCTCCATGAGCGTTTTCAATTTTGGTATTTGCTTTTTTCTTTGAGCATATTGTATATGTATATATTTACTACACGTTCATCTACATATCAAGACTTTTTTCAAGCAATGATATATACATATCCAACGTATAAACTCTATCAGCGATAGATTTATTTATAGATTTAACAAACTAGTTTAGATACACACACACATATATAAGTAAAAAGTAAAGTTGACCACCTTAGTCGAAGGGGACCCGAAGGCCCCCTTTTCAATAGCTACTACACCGAGGTGTAGGGAAGGGCACTTCTCCATTCCCATGATTGCTCCACTTTATCCTTGATCCTCAGCTTATAGTGCTGAGTGCTTAGCAAGGCGGCATCAAGTACCATTTTTTTTGAGTCTTTGATATGACTCAACTTGGAATTGAACCTCTGACTCCTGGATCATTGGCGAACACTCTATTAATTCGGCCAATGGCCCGAAATATATAAACTAATTATGTAGTTTGTTATATCTATAAATAAAGAGGGCTAAATTTTGTTGTTAGAACCTATATATAGGTTAGCGTAAGCACAGTCACTAAACGCCTTCAGACGAATGCAATATGTTATCCTCACGGGTGCAACCCGGATGAGAGGTATGAAGCGTTTCGTTACACCTACGTAGTTCCAGGAGGCCATCTTCCCCAGGCTATACTTGCTTTGCAGAGCTGAATTCATCGCTTGGGGTCTGAAGTGCCCAACAGGGGAATGCTGACGAGATCAAGTATTTTTTGTCCTCTTATTTCCAAGTCTTCCAGTCTCTTTATTAACACTTGGGGAATTGTTCCAAGTGCTCAAACTCAAATTGGTATCACCGTCACCTTCATGTTCCATTGTTTTCTTTTAGTTCTCAAGTAGAGCCTAGATATCTCTCTCTTTCTTTTCGCTTTCTTTTAATTTTACTCAGTGATCGGCCGGGACAGAACACTAATATAGGCAATATTATTACATCGTTGCTGCGTATAATTCATTTTGTAAGGCTGTTAAACAAAAGATTACCGCATTTCACATTTTCTGGTAATTTTTCAGCCGGAAGCCAAGTATGTAGGAGACTACGGACGTTGGTATCTGATGGAGAAACTAACTTCTTATTCAGAATCGTATTTTTCTATTACATTCTAAGGCTCTGATTCCTATCTTTATATATTCCATTTTCGGATGGTCAGTTTTTGTATATATTATGTAGGAGATATGAAAATTCTTGGGCTTATTTTCCCATTGTTGAACCATGGTTATGGAATTCAGTCTTCTTATATCTTTTCACAGTTTATCTGAATTCTAACCTTGCATTCACGAATTTCACACCTCTATTATATGATAGATCTATCAGTATTTTATTTATATATCATTTATTTGTGTATCTATCTTAATCTGGATAATGATTATGATGATGATTGTTGTAAAGAACTTCGAAGGAAAAATGAAAGCCAATTTTTTTTTTAAATCAACAATGAATACATAAATACTGACTGTTATTATTTTCATGGTTTAATGGTTTCTTTGTTTAATCGAATATCAATTTTCATAGGTTATTTGATTCCAAAGCAATCCTCATTGAATAATAGTAATGATACTATTTAACCAATGGTTGGGACGTTACCATTTTAAAATAATTTTTCAATCATATTTTTGTGCAATCTATCTATCTATCTATCTATCTATCTATCTATCTATGTGTGTGTGTATGTGTAAATGTATTTAGCTAACTCCTTCTCACAATCAGGACGCGACACAAGGTCAGCTTTTAAGAGGAGTTTAACAGGTTTGAATTTATTGAATTCGAAGATTTTCTTCTCCTACATAGTCTGCCCAACTATTGACCCATAACTGGAAGGGGAATAGTTCCTATTCATAAGTTTTCAAAAGGTATAAGTGATACATGAAATGCAAACAGCCTCATCCAGGATTTGAACTTGGGTCGGCAAATCCACTTCCTACAACGATAACCATGATATCCTTTCATATAACGCTAAGATAGATATAAACAGGCTTATAAATAGCTTGGTATATATAAACAGATAGATAGATAGATAAATAGATAAGGATAGATAGAAAGATAACGACACATAGATAGATAGATAGATAGATAGTGAATTACAAACTCGTTAATTTCTTTTTTCATTTTTTTCGTTAAGTGCTTTTTTTCTTGACGTTACGTTCTTTCTCTCAGGTTAAACACATTTACTTTGATGGTTTCGTTATTTTATTATTATTTTCCGAGGGAGGCTTCGTGTTTAATCGTTCTTTTTAATCATACAGATAAGTGGGTGTTAGTGTTTGGATGAAAAACATTTCGCGACTCCCCCCCCGACTCACACTCTCACTCTTACTTCTCACTTCTCACTCTCACCTTCTATCCTAGATCTCTCTCTCCCTCCCCCTCTCTCTCTCTCTTTGTATCAATCTATCTCATTTTCTATTCATCCACCCGTACACCCCAAATACACTTCCGCTCCGTTATATAAACTAATATACCTTTATTTTTTTTTGAATTCCTGTTTGATAAATTAAGAGTCACATCACGTCGTGGGTAATGATTAACAAGCTGGCTTGAATAGTGACAGGGATCCTCTCGAAGTACTTCATGCTTATTGTTTTATGTCCAGAACAAGATATATTTAGTTTTGGAAAAATAAGTATATAATAATCCTATTTACCAACCCCTCCGCTCGGGTAGGATATGACACAAGGTCAATTTTTTAAGCGGAGTTTAACAGATTTGAATTCAGATTTTTCCTTCTCCTAGACTAGTTGCCTAACCAAGGCTGAAGAACCTAGTCTGCCCTACTATTTACCCATAGCTGGAGGGAGAATAATTGGATTCATACCTTTCCCAAGGGTATTAGTGCTATGGGAAATGTAATCAGTCTCATCCAGGATTTGAACTCGTGTCGCCGTGTCCATTTTCTTCGACGATAACCATTACACTACGGGCACCTCCAAGTATATAATAATAATCGACATGCGTACATGAAAGATAACTTACTGGGAGTAAAAGTTAGCTGGACGTTTACATCATGGTTAATGAATAGTGAGTTCGGTCTTCACTGAGTGCCCGGTCCCGACAAAACTTTGAGAATAACTATATAATGATTAATAGTTTTATGCAAGGAGCACCGCGAAATATGTAATTGTTGGCAAGCTGAGATCTTCACTATTAAAAAAACTTTCTTTGGGGTGCGGCTTTTGTTGTGTTAAAAACTTTTTTTTTAAACTTAGGGGGAAGGGAATCCCCATTGTGTAATAGCCAACCCAGTGGACTGTGTGCAAGCAAATGAGTAATGTTGAATAGAATTAGTAGTGTTAAATAGCAATACTTGAAACTCTTTAACTATGTGCAACAAAAAAAAGAGAGCGCAGGTTTGTTTAAAAGGTTATCAACAAAATGTGTTTACATATCACATATTCAATATACGCATAAAGATGATTTGGCATTAAATAACTCACGATAGTTGATATGCCATAAAACCCCAAAAGTATAGAACTATTACAGTATGGTGCATGCTTGAAAATTCCTTTATTAACACGAAACCGCAGACGCTTGTCTCTTCGGAGGGTAACGGTGTTTTTCTTTCCTTCATGTGATACTATATACATATATATATATATCACTCATATAGTAGTCATATATCAATATGTCATCATCATCATCATCATCATCATGTCGTGCCGACAGCACGGATATCTCTGACCATCTCTCGCCACTTCTCCCTATCATTCATCGCCTCCGGCAGGTCTTCAGGATTATATCCTGTGCCCTCACATAGCTGCTGTATGTAAGTTCGGGCTGGTCGTCCTGCTTTTGCTTGGCCATATGTGGGGGTCCATAGGAGTACATCACTTCCGAGCTCGTCCTTTCTTCTCCAGCAGTGTCTTGCGTGTTTGGTTCGTCTAACTTGTATAGTTTTCGTGATGGGGGGCAAGTGGCCGTATAGTTGGTGTCTCGTGGGTGTTGTCGCCAGGACTTGTTCAATATTGCTCTCAACATTCTTGTGTTATTATATATACATATATAAAGTTGCCGACCCGAATGCTCCCTTTTCAGTAGTTATTACAACGAGATATAGGAGAGGGCGCTACTCCATTCCCAGGATTGCTCCACTTTACCCTTGATACCTACCTTATATTGCTGAGTGTTAAGGAGGTATCAGGTAGCATTTTGTATGACTCGACCCAGGATTGAACCCAGGTCTTTCGGGCCATTATCGAACACTCTACCCACTAGAGTAATGGGCCGATTTTGAAAAATAACTCCCTATTATGCTTTCTTCTCTTTCATTTTTTTGTGAACATTACGGTTAAGAAATAGATTATAAGAATTTGAATATAGGAAGTTACACTTCAATCACCATGTATATATATATATATATATAACATCATCATGTCGTGCTGGTAGCACGGATATCCCTGAACCTCTCTCGCCACTTTTCCCTATCGTTCATCGCCTCTGGATGGTCTTCTGGGCTACATCCCGTATCCTCACATAGTTGCTGTATGTATGTTCGTGCTGGTCGTCCTGCTTTTGCTCGGCCATATGTGGGGGTTCATAAGAGTACATCACTTATGAGTTCGTCCCTGCTTCTCCAGCAGTGTCCTGCATGTCTGGTTCGGCTAACTTGGATAGTTTTCGTGATAGGAGGCAGGTGGCCGTACAGTTGGTGTCTTGTGGGGTGTTGCCGCCAGGACTTGTTCAAGATTGCTCGCAACATTCTGGTGTAATTGCCGTCTAGCTTCTTCTCCAGCCGTTTTGTTAGAGTCCATGTAGTGCATACACACACACACATATATATATATGATTAATGAGTTATATATCTTTGGATGCTTTCTATTAGCGGCCTTGTACCACACTGAACAAAGTTCGGTAAAGAGAAGTTACGGGGTTGGTAGGAAGATCAGTCAAGAAGAAGAAGAAAATATTAAGTGAGGAAGATAGAAAAAGAGCTTTTATTAGATCACTTCTTCGACAATTAAATGTAACATAAAACTTCACTGTCAACCTGTGACGTCATTTATCTCCAAACATAATCACTCACAACGATGGACGACGGCTCGAACCTTTTCTGCTCCCCTCACCTTTCCTCCCACTCTCCAGCTTTTCGCACCGTTACTTACGTAGCTCTCTTTGGCCGTCTCTCGTCACCTTCGACGTCGGTCAACACACATAACCCCTTCCACTTTCTTCTTTTTTTAATATATCGCGTAATCAAAACTGCCATCAAAATATTGACTAAAACCAGTCGGTAGGGGGCAGCACCGTCCGCCTAAAGCGCAAATAGATGGCCAGATCTCAGTGCCCCTTAACAGCAAAAAAATATCACTGCTTACCGATCCTACTCGTCAGACTGATCACGTGATACTACAGCTTCATGTATGAATGTATTTACCAACCCCACCACCATGATCATGACACTAGATCAATTTTTAAGCGAGTTTAACAGGTTGGAATTCAGAGTTTTCCTTCTCCTAAAGGGGTTGCCTAACCCAAGCTAAAGAAACTTGTCTTCTCTACTATTTACCCATAGCTGAAAGGAGAATTATTGAATTCCTAAATTTCCCAAGTGTTCTCCCTCTAGCTATAGGTAAACTGTAGGGAAGAGTGGATTCTTTAACCTTGGTATGGCAACCGGTCTAGGAAGGAGAAAACTCTAAATTCAAACTAGTTGTAGACCAGGAGAGGGATGGGTTCTACCAAAACTATCTCTGACTAAAACACGCAAAATAAGTAGCACCCCTACTACTAAAAGATATGGGATTAGTGAAAGAATAGAAATATGCATATTTACCCAACCCCTCCGCTTGGGCAGGATATGACACAAGGTCAATTTTTAAGCGAAGTTTAACAGGTTTGAATTCAGAGTTTTCCTTCTCCTAGACTATTGCCTCACCAAGGCTGAAGAAACTAGTCTGCCCTACTATTTACCCATAGCTGGTGCGAGAAATATTGGATTCATACCTTTCCCAAGGATATTAGTGCTATGTGAAATGCCATCAGTTTCGGCCAAGATTTGAACTCGTATCGCCGTGTCCATTTCTACTACGACGATAACCATTACACCACGGCATAGAAATATATATCTTAGTTTGAGGTGACACGAGCGGTGAAGCATACAATGAGAATTAACTCGCTGATCCATAAAGGTAAACTATTCTACTCTATTCATCCCTGGTGTGTTCATCGCTCGGGCAGGTCTTCCAAATGACAACTTGTGTCTGCACAGAGCCGATATAATAAATGCTTGCTGGTCGGCCAACACTTGCATGTCCATGTTTAGGGTCCGTAGAAGAATGTCACTATGAGTTCATCTTTGCTTCTCCAGCAGTGTCCTGCATGTCTTGTTCGTCTTACTTCAATGGCTTTTGAGATGGGGAGGTAAATGACCGTACAGCTGTTATTTCGTGGGGCATTGCTTCCTGAATTTGTTCAAAATATATCTTGCACCATTCTTGTGGTAGTTTCTATCTTGCTTTTTCTCGATACGTTTCGTTAGTGTCCATGTGGTGCATCTAAACAGTAGTATTGACACAGCCACAACTTGAAAGAAATCCCGTTTTATTTTATCAGATAAATTAGACTTCCATATGATCGATAACCTGTCGATAGCAGTGCACACCTTTGCTACGTGTATGTTAACATTCATTTTGCATTTTAGGAGGTGCCCGTGATGTAATGGTTATCGTTGTAGGAAATGAACACGCGACAACGAGTTCAAATCCTGACGAGACTGATTGCATTTCACATAGAACTAATACCCTTGGGAAATATATAAATCCAATTATTCTCCCTCCAGCTATGGATAAATAGTAGGGCAGACTAGGTTCTTTAGCCTTGGTGAGGCAACTAGTCTAGGAGAAGGAAAACTCTGAATTCAAACCTGTTAAACTCTGCTTAAAAATTGACCTGTGTCATATCCTGCCCGAGCGGAGGGGGTTGGGTAAATATGGTTAACATTAATTTTTTATTTGAATTAATAAGACCTCAAATTTAATAATTTCTTTTCTTTTTTTTTTCCTTTTTCGAACGAACAAACAAACGATTATTCTACATCTTATAAATGAGTTCATTTTCACATATTTATTTAATGTTGAATGATCAATGTAGAAAGACACCCATTCTGGAACAGTTAGCGTTGGAAAAGTAATTCACTAGAACTTTTTGCTTAGATGTGGCACAAGCCGGATAAATGGTGGACTCCAAAGAGACTCGAACTCACTTGTGTAGGTTTGCTAGTCTAGCTTGCTAACTATTACACCACCTGGGGGCGTCTTGGAATAGACAAGTAATAGGATTTCGTGGGGAGGGTTTTAAGAACTCAGCTCGAAGAGTTATTCTCTTAAGTCTATCCATTTCGAATAGAAATTGTCTCAGAACAATCATTTCTTCTTGACTTTGGTTCGATTGAACGTCTTTCTTCTAAACATCACGAATAATTATTTCAACTCCTAACTTTTACCGCTTTGTTTTATGTTCATGCCTTAAAACGTTGATTTAGATAAGTTTCGCTGACTCAAGGTCAATTTTTGTAAAAAATACTGTTGGTTTTTCCTTCTCCCATAGTAGTTGCCTTATCAAGCTAACAGAACCTAATCTGCTCGACTGTCTTACGCATTTTGAGTGAAGAACAAATGGATTTATGCCTCTCTCAATGGTATTAGCGAGAAGTGAAACACGAATGGTTTCATCTGGGATTTGAACTCAAGTCACCGATTCAATTCCCAACGTTCTGGAACTTGGGGAATGCGGAGTACCCCTTTATTGCCATTGCTCCTAGGTCCACTCTGGCCCGAAGTGGTAGCACCTGATAGGGCCCGCTCTATGGTTAAATAGAACTGACAGCATACTAATGCTAAATTGAATTGTTTGACTAAACTGAATAGCTTGAAATAGAAATGTTTTCACAATTTAACCGTACTTACATTTCAACTGCGTGCTTATGATTAACTAAATTATTTGAAATAGAACTGTTTTTCGACATTAAAACTATATTTACACTTAACTGAATTGTTACATATAACTGCTTGAATAGTTTGAAATAGAAATGTTTTTGACCATTAAACTGTGTACTTATTCTAAACTGAATTGTTTTAGATAGAACAGATTATTTACATAAAAATGGATTTGGCGTTAAATATCCTACAAAGGTTGATATGCCATAAAACCCAATAAACCAATCAACAATCAATTCCAAACGACGATAACCATTACACTAAGCGCGCCTACACTTTTATCTGGAAATATGTAAAAGAGACAAATGTGCGCGTGTGGTGATAGGATGCTCGGTAAGATGTCTCAAAATAGATGCAACCATTAATATGATAATGATTTATTAGATTCAAGCGCAATGGATGTCATTTGGAACATGTCCTGTAAAAACTGCATCCTTTCAGTTAGAACATCGAATCAATGTTTTTTTTTAATTGTCATGGTATCAGCTTCCAGGACATGCAATCTTTTTTGAGTTTCTTGTCTCATAATAAATCATTATCCTATTAACAGGTCGCATCTATTTTGAGACAGTTTTCAATGATTTTGTCTCCAAATAAGTAATGGCGCAAAATATTTTCCTCTCTTATCCAAGACATTGTGATCGAGGATTAATAGTTTTTATAGTATGTTATTTTCAAATATGAAACAAAGAAGAACACAACATTATTATTAGTAGAGTTATTAGCAGTCACATGGGCCCCATGTATACTGAGGACATTCTATACTTTTAAAATGATAGAAATATGTCATCAATATTTGATTCGATTCACATGCCTAAAAGTATTTTACGAATTTATAATATTCGTAAATTTTCATTTCTTTTTCTTTTCAAGTATCTTCTATTGTTTTATATTTCGAAAGCACCACGCGTGCACACACACACACACTACACACACACACACACACACACACACATATATATATATATATATATATATATATATATATATATATATATATATAATATATATATTTTCATTAAGAAAAAACACAAACCGGTCACAAATTATTGCTCAGTAATGTCTATTACATTGAGCTCTTTACCAGGAAAATTCAATGTGTTCACTCTTGAATAGTTTTCTTTGTCCTGATGGAATTACTCCTAACTCCGGTTTAACTGGACCAAATAATACCTACATATATATATATAATATATATACGTATTGTGTGTGCTGTGTGTGTGTGTGTGTGTGTGTGTGTGTTTTGGTGTGTGTTGTGTGTGTGTAATTTGCGTACCCATATAAATGCATACACACATATTATTATATATATATATATAATATATTATATATATATAATATGTGTGTATGCATTTATGTGTATCCAAATTACACACTTACACTTCAGTATGCACACACATGCAAAATATACACACGTTCATACACATGTCTCTTTATGCGTGTATATGTGTCTGTGTGTGCACTTAGTAACTCTATGTACACATACATACATGTACATTCAGATATGTGTTTAT